>PVLD010024725.1:0-24927 GCA_004027595.1 Dinomys branickii
TGACTAAATTTGCATGTCTGTATATGGGTCCATACATCTACAATTCGAAGATATCAATGGATAAAGCAACAACTACTGTTGAGACCATATCACCTTGTCTATAGATTAGTTGTGATTGTACTATTTTCTATGATAATGGGTGTCTGTTTGTCAATATGTTTTTGTACTTTTATGTTTCTAAAATAAAAAAAATAAAAAACAAAAAGGTAAAATCTTTTGCACAAAACCTCTGGAAGAATGATTTAAGCAAGTTATTCGAAGTTTTCCATGTTGGAATCTGCTAAAATAAATGTAAAAAATGATTTTGGGCACTGAGATCCAAAGGGATAGTTAAACAAAAAATGTCTTTGAAGCCAAGAACTATAAAATAAGAACTATTTGGCAGTTATAAGGAAAGACTCTTGTATGGCTTAGGCCCTAGGGAGATCATGGTTAGGGAGGCTTCACTGATTATGTGTAGGTTCTGGACTACATAATATATCCCATGTGCTTTTTATGCCTAGGATAGGACTGTTACAAGCAGAACTAGTGGGTTTAAAAAGTCTGGAAGGGCAGAATCTGAAAGTAGAGTTAGAGTCTTCATATGGCCTATGGGTTACAGGAGTGATTATGCCTTCTGGGGAAGGAAACAGGTCCTAGAAGTTAACCTTCACAGGAGTGTGATGAGAAGTGTTGAAGGGCTTGTGCTGAGGGTCCCACATGATGAGGTTGACTTGTTGGAATTCAATGTGAAATGAAGGTTGTATGATGTGGTTGAAGATGAAGATGGGCTACGGAAAGCAGAGTAACTAAGACTGGGGCCTCTGGATGGGAGCGATAGACTATAATTTTGAAAGTATCTCATGTTATTAACGAGGAAAGATAGGCTTGGGAGTTCCAGGAAGGAATATGTGAACATAGTTGTTTCGGAGGTATAGGCAGAGGCTTGGTACAGAGCAGTTTGGTGATAAGCGAATCAACACCCATAATAGACTCAGAGGAGAGGACTAAAAGTCCCACAGGTTTCTGTGTAACCAAATAGGTTGTTTCTGTATCCAAAAAACAAGAGAGAGAGAAAGAGAGATCAAAATACCGGCAACCCTTACACAAGCCCTGAGTTCGGTTTAGGTGAAGGAGGTTATGGGGACTTAAGGGCTCCAGCCTAATCAGTTGTCAGGAGACTGGGATAGCACAGGTTGGAGTTGAAGATGGCCTTGGCTTTGCAGTGTCGGACTCCTTTCTTAGAGATCCTGGGACAATCTCTTTGTCACTTCAGCTCAGGGGCGGAAAGGATAGTTTCTGTAATCAATTTTGTTGTGTGATGTTTTTGGTCCTCACTAATTTAGTGTTTTATGACTATCCAATAGGTGCTGAGTACAAGTGTGTTATCAAAGAATTTGATGTGCTAAAAATTCCAACTTTTTTGACACCATATTTTTACTGACCAATCAGCAAAGTCAAATAATCAACACAGGATAAAGCAGTTATATCTGTTTCTCCTTTGAGCTGCGAAGGGACATTTTCAGCAGTCCTTTTTGAGTTTGTTGATTATCAGAGTAGGATGACTTTAAACTTAGAATTGAGACTGAAACAGTTTTTTTTTTTTTTCTTGTAGAAGGCTTGGGCTTTGATATGAGGCCTTTTATTGAGAACTAAAGGCATCTGGAAGAAAAAACTGGAGAAGATATTAGTATAAAAATGAACTAAAGGGAATTATTTGAGAATAATCATTAGTGGCCATTTTTACCAAGAAGAATTTTAAAGCCAGACCCAAGTATTTTGTGGTACTTACAACCAGGTACTTATGCATAAAAGCCCTTCTTTAAAACTTCTTGATGCTTTTGCTAGGTTGACATCTCAACAATGTCTCAAAGGCATTGTTGAATAATCATTTATTATTTGTTGTTGATATATAAGAGATGCATATATATATATATATATATATATATATATATATAAGATTGATGATAGTGGCTACAGTAATGGATTTTCAGATTTTCATTTTACAGATGATAACCTTGTGTTGGAAAATCCATCTGGAAATTTTGAGATTGGAAAAGAGAACTAATGTATGGCTTCAAAATTTTAAAAGATAAACAGACTCTCTTATTAAGAGGTTATGAATCTATAAACTTTAAATTCAAGCCAATTTTAGCAGCCATTAAAATTTAAGGCATTAAAATTGTATTGAATATATTCTTCCTGTTCATAAAAGTTGATAAGACAGTAGTGGATTTGAGAGGACTCACTTGCACCTTAAAGGCATTTTGCAAGGGGTAAAAGGACTATCAAATACCACAGAACATCATAGAAAAATCTTTTGAGAGAGCAGTCAGTTGACTTGGTAAGATTGATGCTGTCTTTTCTAAAGGAATTGCCCCAGCCCTCAACCTTTGGCAAGTGCCACCTTGAGCAGCCAGCAGTCGTCAGCATTAGGAAACGACATTTCTCTAGCAAAAAGACAAAACCTTGCTGAACAATCAAATGATTGTCAGTGTTGTTTAACCAAAAAGTTTTTACTTGATATATTGACATTTCTTGTTACTCTTATGACAAGTGCCTATTTTATATATACATTTAATGTCAATTTATCCTTTGTAGGTGCTAAGTAGTAAGCCAAAACTGTTTGTAACTTCCTTTGATTTTATTGTAGTATTCTGCAGCCAAAGGCTTAATATCACTAAGGTATGACTGTAATGATTGTAATGACCTTTGGTCATTCTTGGGAAATCAAAAGCATATGTGGTCCCAGAGCAAACAAACTATGGGAAAATGATAAAGCTTTCTACATTTAATCATCTGCACTCCTAGGCATATCGTAAAGATGTAAACAGCCTCACTGAGAAATGGATGCTTTTAGTTTTCTTTACAAGAGTCTTGACTAAGAATAAGAAAGTGCAAAGAAGTGCACCTTCATTATCACTGGATAAAATTGGAAAGATAACCTTGAAATTTAAGTGATTTTAAATCAGAAATGTTGCAGAAATGGTGTCTAAAATTTAAGGCCTAGGACACAATTGTTACTGTCACTATATGTATGAGAAAATAACTGAAAAATTATTAAAATATATAAAAGTGTCATATACTTAAGAAGTAGAATAAATGTCTTTATCGCATGAGAGTTAACAAAGGAAACTTTCTACTTTTTAAACTTTATTTCTGTTAATGACGTGTAACGTGGTATCTGTCATCTTCCTGCACATAACACACCACTTTGTATTTTCTTTCAAGATGCGTGAGTGGCCTTTTGCTAAAAAAAAAAACCAGCTCACAAAAACCATTCATTTCTCAGAAATATTCTCCAAAAGTTGCTCTTTCATTCTTTGTCTCTGTCATTCAGGCAGGTACGTGAGATAGATCCTTTATAAGCACTCACTAGTGCGTCCGATTCTTTCTCTAGCCGTAGCCTTTGCAAGACAGAACTGGCACGAGGCACACAGTCCAATTCTAAGTGGAACTGTCCGTATTCTTTTGAGAGAATAAAAAAGTCATCCTCTCTTCTTTCCTAGTTTAATTCATTTCCTCTTTTGGTTCACAAAGGGGCCACAATTAAGGAAGATGTCATGGGGAGAGACCAGGAAGCCCAAGGGAAAGCCATGTCATGAATTGAAATTGTATTTCGTGCTTGATAATTATCTGGATGCTCTATTACCTGACTGGAGAAAAGTAACTCTGAAAATGTTGCACCTTCTTTGTAAAAGATTATTAACATAAAGTTTAAATTTTAATTGGATATTGGGTAAGTGACCTTTATTGCCCCTGACAGGGACATGACATACAATAATTAAATAATCCCACTAGAGTCAAAGGATTCCAAATGTTAAGATGGCAATGAAATGGGAACAGAACATGCTTCTATTTTTTTTTTTTTTGATACATACACCCAAACAAGCCAGGTATGTTAAACTCAGGAGACATATAGGAATAAAATACCGAGCTTCTCATGCATCCCTGCAGCAGTATAATGAAGGCTAGGTCCTCCAGCTGTCCCTCTGAATTCCATTTGATTAGATACTCTTTGGGGTGAAAAAGGTGTTAAGCCAAATTCTGATTATATAAAAATATATTGTGTCACAATTCAGTATGCAAGAAAGTTTGATGAAATCCCCAACATCAGAATTTATTCTGAAACAATGATTCCACCAAAATAATGAGTCACTGACTGAGAGTATGATAACATTCACAAAATAAAATAGCTTTTACTTTCCAAAGCAAGTTGAACACAAGTGTGGTAGGGTAAACACTATTGTGGGGTCATAACATTATATTTATTTATTATGTTTTTTCTTTATCACTAAAATTATCATTGGTTCCTTTTAAGAAGCTAGCCATCTCATGAACCACTTGTTCAAGGGAAGTATTAGCAAAACAAAGTGAAAAGTAGAACAAGTTTTTCCATATTGTGATTTCCAAATGATTAAGCTCTGAAACAGACTTAGAACATTTCAAAAATAACTAAAAGCAACACATGTATGCAGACACCAAAATAACTGATTTCAGTCTTGCCTTTGTAGTCTTGTCATTTGGCAAAGGAAGACAAGCTGGTAAGTATAGAAAGGCGAGATATTCCCACTAGCAGTACCACTGTGTGGAGACCAACTATCAGGACGCAGTAATTGCCTTCATTGTTTGACCTGGTAGTTAAAAGCTTTCAGTTATTTAGTAATGTGCTTTCCATATATTTTAGCAAGGGCATTTTAAAGGACAAAGGTAAGCCTGTCTTGCTCTTGGTAAGTGTATTCAGTGGTGTACTCAGCTTTATCTCGGGGCCCAGAGGGGCCTTGGCTATGAAGATATTCTGACTGCAACTATGCGATGCATCGATCTCTTCCTCTTGCAGTTGTGAAGGCAATTCTGCATGTCAGAAGCTATTGTCCTCATATTGTCTTACAAATTATAACTATTACTATAGTTAACAACAAAAGCCCAGTGTGTGCATAGACTTATTTCCCTCAAAATAATGCTTTGCTTCAGTATTTCATTAAATGAAAACTAATATTGGATTGGATATGATGATGGGAAATAGCCATTGATATGTTAAGGGCTCCATGTAAGTCTTTATGGTGCACACATGTATGTCCAATTTGATGCTCTGGTTTTCTTTGTTTTAATTTTCTCAATACTTTTCTGCTCAATTTTAACTCAAAAGTCATTAAAATTATGATATTTGATTCTACTGATAAATTATATCTATGTACACTGGTGTATTATGTGACATGTCATACAAATTCTGGCTTCAGCAATTATTTTGTAATATTTTTATTTATTAATTATAATATTTAAAACTATTTTTTCACATTCTACTGTAGTAAAATAGAAACACATATTGAAATATATATCATGTAAGAAAATTGAATGCACAAAAGCCATGCACTTAATAAAGGTGTACCTGATGTTTAGAATATATACTAGTAGTTAAAAGCACTGATAATTTTGAAGTAAAAATGAAGGTACATCTTCTCGTGTTAACTCTTGATCACAAATAAACATCTTTGCAAAAATAATTTTAAATCTGCATTTGTGACACATGTGGTATGCCAAGTATTTAATTATTTGTATACAATTTTTAACTAAAAAAAGACAGCTGAAAACAGAATATTCCATATGCTAAAATTGTTATGATTTATTTGGTAGAAGGAAAGAGGGAACATAATACTATTCCAATGAATTAAAAAGGAAACTAGGAATTCGCTAAAATATTCAAAGTTTGAGAAGTCTACCAAAGAATTTCAAAAATCTAGAATTTGGAAATTCAATAAGATAAAAAGAAATTGGGCTTCAGAAAGAAATATCTGACTGACATTTATAAATGTAAGGTCAAAAACTAATTCTTGAAGATTTAAAAAAATTTAATTGCCTTGAATATTCTGTAAGTGTATTTTGAGTTTGTAGTGAAGAAATGAGAATACATGCATAAGGAACATCAATACTTTTCAAATCCATTTAATTTGAAGTCAGTGTTTCTAGAGTGTACTTTCATTTTCTTACACTATGTATAATATAAAAAAATTATTTGGAGCAAGTGAATTGTACTATAGCAAAATTGAATACCTTAAGAAAAAATAACAATCTCTGCTTTCCCCAAAGTTATTAAAATACAAACCTCTCTCTGGACCTGCACATCTGCATGTGTGTATACAGATACGTGCTTGCTGCAATGTTCATGCAGTAATTAAGGGAGTGCACTCTCGCATATCACATCTTGGGGTGTCATAGTGGATGCCTGATCTCCTAGAGATAGGTTTCAGCATATACTATTAAGCAAGCTGCTTGTGGTACATTTTTGTAGGTATCATTTATAAAATTGAAGGTTTTTGTCATATATTATAAAGACTAAAGGATTGCACATTGGCAAATCAATATGCAAGACAGAACCAAACATATAAAGAGTTTATAGCAAGGCTATAAATATGTAGATTAGTGTGAAAAATATGATATTTTCAATAAGTAGGATTGAGAAAATTGAATAGTTACAGAGGATAATAAATTAATCTTGATCAATACATTAAGCATATAAAATATGGATTAGGTACAATATAAATTGTGAAAGGTAAAAGAGGCCTTCTGGAAGATAACAGAGGTGAATGTCTTCATGAAGGACGTTTAGCCAGGATCTTCATAGGGCATTAAAAAGTCCTTACAATAAGGAATAGATTTATAAGTTTAATAACTTTATCATTGCAAAATTTTGTTCATTAAAATATTCTGTTAAAAATGAAAAAGCAAGCATCAAATGAAATATCTTACGCAAATGCTTCAACTACTTGTTTCAGAATAGTTTACGGTCTCCAACCACTCATAAAATAAAAGAATGTAGTGGGGAAGAACTAAAGATTTTAGATAGCAAACATGTTTAGAAGAGCATATCTAATCTCCATTAACATTAAGAAGAATTATTCAACCTTATTTGTAATCAAAGCCATGAATATTACATCCACAAAGAGGTCTAGTGTAATGGCATATGAATGTCAAGATCAAATCAAAACATAAGTCAGTTAACAGCCTGAAGTGTGAATATGTTATTGTTCTTATAAAGATAAAGAAAATATAGATCTTCAATCTATGCAACTATTTTGAATACTTTTTGACCATATTTTTTTGAGACAGGGCCTCCCTTGCAGTTGAGGTGACCTTGAACTCACTATATGGCCCAGGCTGGTCTGAAACTTATGGTGATCCTCTTGCCTTACCCTCGCAAGCTCTGGGATTATAGAAATGCACTTCCATGCTCAACTGACCCTGTCTAATTTATGTGAAAATATACAAGGCTAAAAAATGTCAGCATATCTGCTGTAGGTGGATACACATGTGTTCACAGAGGAAACAAGTTATGTGCAAAGTTTCCCTGTTGTGCTATAAAAGTCAAAATAGGCATCACCACTACAGTGAATCAATACATGTATTCATTTTACTACTGAAACACAATCTAAATTAAAGAAAACTTTCAACATTTAATAAAGATGAATTTCAGAGACATGTTGACTAAATACCACATATATGCACATGTATATATATGCTTTATGTTAATTGCAAAAGGCATGTGCTATGTAATACATTAAGTATACCTTATGTATTAGACATTATATATTATTATTTACATATTATGGACTACATATATCTACACAGTGTGCATATTTTACAATCTGTATGTAAGTGATATTTTAGGCCAGGCACGATGGTACACACCCATCATGCCAGCCTTTCATGAAACTGAGTCAGGAGGAATGCAAATTCCAGCCCAGTCTGGGAAACTCGGCGACTTAGCAAGACCTTGCCTGCAAACGAACAAGGAGAGCTGCAGGGCTCGTTTTGAAGGCCCCTGCCTCAATTTCCAATTTGACCAAAAGTTTAAAGAAGGTAGTGACTACTTTTGGGAGAAGGAAAAGAATAATGTCAATCACCAATGAGGAAAAGATGTCCACGTCTTGATTTCCAGGGACACTGATGCTGCTTTCTAAACCTGTGCAGCACTCAGTTTGCGATACTGTAATTCACTGTGCTGCACATGTGTGTTTTGTGTCTTTGATATCTTATTGAAATTCAAAATATAAAGACTAAAGAGATAGCTAGGTTTGTACAGTACATATGAATAAAGCATGCGCTGGGACATGGGCCCGGGTGCGGGGGGGGGGACAGGAAATGCGTAAGTAAAAACCCTGGGTGGACGGGGTCTCGGACTGGCAGAAACAGCTGAAGGAAATGTTATGAAGGGCACGTCAACTTTATTTCTTGGTGTCCGTGAGCTGGTGAAAGTATTGAATTTCCTCTCCAAAAGAAGATTAGGTCATTAGTTCAATTAGTCAGCACTTGCTGATTTGTTTGATTTCTAAAAAGTAAAGGCCAAAACTACAGAATGAATCAGAATAATCCTTACTTTCAAGGGGCCTTTCATTTTATATGACAAGGAAGTGTATAAAATGGGTTGTTTTTCACTAGAACATGATTCTTCAGGGTTTGGCAGTCCTGGATGTGGACAGTGTGCACAAGAGCTATTGGTTGTTATTTAAATTGCTACAGCTCAGTTGTGGCTTTTCACAGGTGAGTGACATTTCTGATATGCCTCTGTCACTATTGTAGTAATTTCAGTAATATTTACAAATTTTACCTGAATATGTGATTAGATACTGTGGTTAGTTATTTAAAACTGCCTTATATCAGAGTAATTTAGAATAAACTACTGCTGCTACTGCGCCACTGAACAGATATAACTAACTACAACTGACAGGTGTTTCAGAAAATTACTTCACATACTCATTAATCATGTTTCAAATAACATGTTCTTCTGACCAAGTAATTTGTATCTCATACTATTTTCAGTGCTTTATGTTTATAAACTTATAGATTTTATTTTATTCTTTTAATTTTTACAGCATGAAACATTTGAAAAGGAAAAAAATATGACTTCATTTTCTTCTAGAGTCCATAAACTGGTATTGAAGAGGGAAGTGTTTTTTAAACAATTTTATGTTATGCTCAAGTTGAAGAACGCAGGCAAGGTCATAATACCTACAAAGTGCCTAAGGGTACTCTTGCATAATCCCTGATACAGAAGCAGTCTGAAGTATTTTTCCAATGAAAATTGCACACAAAAGCAGAAATTTAGTCAACAAGAAACCTGTTTGAAAACATTGATTAACCACAAATACCAAAGGAAATACTTTTAGAATCTTTTGTAATCTATGATATTTAGAATTGTGCAGTTATCTCTCTTAACTTTCTATAGGCAAGGAAAAGTTTTCTTCAAATCTGTGGCAAAAAAAAAAAAAAAAAAAAAAAAAAAAACTTATAAGGAAACTGCTGCTTGTAACCTCCAGCACAGCTGTGCAGTTGTATGTAGCCTGTTGACAACACACAGATACAAATTTTGAATTGGGAACATTTTTCATTATCTAGGCAGATGACATTGCAATGAGTCAATTTAACACTTTGACCATGAAAAATATCATGGCTTGATCATACTGTGATAAAAATAAAAAGCCTGTAGCTGACATTGTTATAAAAGGGGAAGCTGTTCTCATATAGTGATTGGGATCTTTGACTATTTTCTATTTTCTTCTCCTGTCAAGTTTTCTAAGCAAGAAGACAGATAACTAACATTCGAAAGAATACTACTTAAAAGCAAGAAATCCTTGTGCATTTGCTAATATGATTATGTTAAAGAGGACTTTATAGGGCTACTTTGAAAACACAGTATTTCATCTTACACATTTCTAGGAATAATATTTCTCTTGCTCCTTTCACTATGGGAAAATTGGCATGTGTCCTCAGTGGAAGTCTCATCCAAGGGACAATAGCTAAAGTACTATATATTTCAAAAACGTAGAAGAAAGGATTCTGTGGGTTTTTACCATGAGGGGATTATTAATGTTTTAGGAGGTAGATATTTTTAATTTGGTTTAACCTTTACGCAATGTACACAAATATCAAAACATTGTTCAGTACCTATACAAATATCATCCTTGGGATTTTATTTTCCATTCAAAGTAAATTTAAAAAGGAGACTAGATGATGAGGTGCATTCTGATTATGTTTTATTTACAGTGGCTGTGTTCTTACAGCTGACCTTTCCAAACAAATGACTGAGGTTTGAATCAAGAACCTATAGAAAAATGGTAAATTTGTATCTGCTACACTATGACAGTAGATTATCTGCACAAGGTGCAGGGAGAGCAAGATCTTCAAATCTACAGAGAAAGTATCTCTGGGAGAGGTGTGAACAGAGGGAGTCTTGGTGTTTACTTGATTATTTGCCTATAGGAACTACTGCTGCTGGATCCAAGTATGGCTTGCGCAGATTGGCAAGTTGCCTTGAGTTCAGTATCTGCTAGGTCTGTTACCCCCACCATACAACTCTGACCAGAGAGTGCTTGCTGTGCTCCTGGAAGCTTACTGAGAAGAAAACCATAAACTTCAGGTATGGTACCAGCACTGAGGACGTCTTCCCCAAGCCTATCATGTATCAATCATTTCTTTAGGAGGATAAATGCTCTCTGGCAAAGAAAAACAGGTCTGAAGACTGGACTGACCTCAGGTACTGCTTCTGAAAAACGGAGTCACTTCTTTCATTCTAAATGAACTGGGTTCCTAATGCATAACTGTCAGTTATATGAGCACATGGGAAGTAATTTCAAACTTTGCTTTCTACTAATTTAGATTCTGTTTAGGTCTTTTCTTTCTTTCTTTCTTTCTTTCTTTCTTTCTTTCTTTCTTTCTTTCTTTCTTTCTTTCTTTCTTTCTTTCTTTCTTTCTTTCTTCTTTTCATGGCACTGGAAATTGAACCTAAGGCACTAATCCACACTAGATTCTATTTAGGAAGCTCCAACATATATCAATTATAATTTTTTTCTAAGGATGCTGTGAAAAACCTTTGGGGCTACACTTTTTGTGTGAAAATCAAGCATTAAATTGCTTTTCTATTAAGGACACAATGACTTGAATCTTAGGCTGGTTAGAAGAGGTAAGTATTTAACCTGCAAGGCATTTGGATCAAGGTCAACTCACTGGTCAAAGTAATAAGAACAGATGAAGGAAGTCGAGCCAAGTTCCTTCCTTCTTAAGGAACCCTTGTATGCCTGAATTAGTGCCTCAGGACAGTAGAAATATCAGTACTTAACTTGGCTCTAGATGGTAGACATTGATGGTTTATCGAATTTTAACAGTCAGGCCCTGGAACACATGGCTGAAGTCCATTGTGCAGACTGACTTCATCCTTCTGCTTGAAGTCTTGGTGGTAATGATTCTAAGCTGTAGAAGGGAAAATGATCAGACTTGACTTCAGCTCCCTTTAGTCATACGAATCCCAGTGGCTGAGGGAATGATGTTTTGATGCCAAAGTTCATTTGAAGTCAAGAAGATGCTAAAATTTTGGATGGCTAGTTTTTAATTTTTAAGATTTTGTTTGTTTGTTTGTTTTGGACTAGGAATTACATTCAGGACTTTGCATGTGCCAGACAGGCAGTATGACATCAAGCTATATCCCCATCCCCAGGATGGTTAATTTTGGAAGAAAATACCCCATGAGTTTTCCATTTTTCTGCTGTTCTTTTAAACTTCTTTGTTTTCAGCAGTATCTTCTCAAAAGTGTTCACATCCAGGATATTTTAGGATTGCAGTCGATAGTGGCCCTCTTGAGGGAGACAGAAAAGGGAGATTTGTTTTGGGAGTGAGTCAATAACAATAGTATGTCCTCCTGGGATAGGACCAGCAGATTCATTGGGGGACTATCGAGAAGTTTAGGAATTTCCTAAGCATTGGTTACATGGCTGTAATATACACTCACAGCATGCGTATCTCCCACTTCGGCTGTTTCACACCATCCTAGTGGGATTTGAATCAGGAGAACAAATACAAACACATAGCTCATTCTGCCTGCTGTTAAATAAAATCTTTGATAGATCAAGGTATGCCATATTTTCTTGCAGCACAAAACATGAATTCATTTTGGTGGCTTGAAAGTAGGGTAAACCCTCACAGTTACTCACAGCTCTTGACAGTACATTTACTCCTCTATCATGCTAAAGTAAAGGCACAAGAACCCAGAATTCCTTGCTCATGATGTATTCTTAGAGGCAACTGTGACATCTATTAGTACATCTAAATTTTCCAGCCAGGATATATGCTCTAATTTATTTGTAACCTAAAATATCTCATAAGTACTAATTTCTAATGTTTATTTCAGAATAAATTTCTCATGGTGAAGAACAACATTTAGAACTTCAGTGAAATATTTTTCCTATAAGAAGCAATCACACCACTAGTGTTGATGCTGAACTTGTGAAGCTTATTTTTCTATTTCAAATTTAAACTGAGAGCATAATCAGGAACAACAGGGCTGCAGGGGAAAACACACGCTGAAGTAAGAGTAGTTTTGGTTGTTTGAGTTACAGAGATTTACTTTGTAATAAGATTTATGTACAACCTAAAGCACTTCACATTAAAGAATATATGCCTGGTAATTAATCTACAGTCTTTGAAAAAGCAATACAAACTTGAAAGTGTTTGATAAAAACTTTGAAACATGTTGTCTTAAAAATGCTACAGTTAGCTTTTAAGATAATTCAAGATACAGAAATTTTTATAAAAACTACAATAGAAGCATCAATTTTTATAATTTGCAGCACTATATATAATGACATATGCATCATTATGGTTATGACATAAGATTATATTAGTACACATTTATAGTCATCATGTAGATAAAAATGTCTAAGATGTTGGACTATCCTTGATATATTTATCACAAATAATGTGTACGCTGGTTTATTTAAAAGTATGACTTATTTCTGAGGAAAATTTTAATAAAATTAGCCCAATAAAATATATTTTATTTATTTGGATGGAAACCCAATCTTAATCAACTAAATCTAAGTTATAAAATAAAAATTTAAAACTAATGCACAGTAACAATTAGATTAGCCAATCTTTAATTCAGCAAAGTATAGTTTACTAAGGTCTTTAGATTCCTAATGCTGATTTCAGTATAAAGAAAATCTACTTAAGACATATTTATTGTACCATGCGAAATTGTCACATTTTAGGAATTAGCACATTCACATATATGATAAAAGCATATATTTAACTTATTCCTCTTCAACATTTATGTTTATAGTATGCTATTTAATAAAAATTATTTAATGTAATTTATTTTTGAAGGAATTTTATTATCCCCTAATTATCTTCCCAAATGTTTCATGTGCACGTCAGTCTGTGACATGATGCTACTTTTCACGTTTTGTCCCCTTTGTACACCACCCGTCTTATTTTTCTTTGATCAGTCCATGTTCCCAGCACAGCAGATGATGGGTATGTTCAGCACAGGGAGTCAGTTCATGCATGTAATGTATGTCCCTTTGTGTCCCCTTCTCCCTCTCCCTCCTCTCTCCCTCCATTGCTAGACACTCTTTTTGCGTACAAAAGGGCGGCCTCTGTTTCCTACCAGCTATTTTATATTTTTCTCATTAAAATATTTATTTTTTGGGTTTCTCATGTAAGACAAACCATATGATATTTAACGTTCTGTATCTAATTTATTTCACTGAGCTTTATAGTTTCAAGCACAATCTAGGTAAATCTTGGAAATTGCTTCTATTTTCATCAATAGATAAATAGACAAAGAAAATGTGGTATACAAACATGGTGGAGTGCTGCTCAGTTATAAGGAAAGTTAAATTTGAACCTTTTGTCCAAAAATAAATGCACCTTGAGACCATTGTGAATGATGGCTATTTCTTGTGGTTGATGTATGTCCCCTCAACAGACATGTTGAACTATTATCCCCACTTCCTTTAAATGTATCCTAATATTGAATTATAGTTTGGTGTGAGCTCTAGGTCCAATATCAGTAGTGCTCTCAGAAGAAGTTTCATACATTCGCTTAAACAGATAGGACAAAAGGCCAAATGATGACGGAGGCAACGATCAAAGTAATGCAACTACCAGCCAATTACACCCAAGATTTGCAAAGCCAATTGGAGCTAAAGGAAACAAGAACAGCTTCACTACTAGAACACTTATGGAGAGATGCTCCTGGAAGATGATTCACTTCTAGTCTCTAGAATTGTGCAGAAATAAATTTATGTTATTTATTAGAAATAAATAGATGTTATTATAGCTTAGTTCATGAGAATTTTGTTATAGCAACCTAAGAAACTATTATATCTATCTACCTATCTATCTATATATATTTGGTACATTAAGTAGATTAGAATCATTGAGTGATAATAGCTCTCTAACAGTCAGTAAAGGATTTAAAAAAATAATGCCCTAGAAAACAATTTGATGTATACCACTTGGGATAATATTAATCTCTTTAAGTGACATGAATGAGTAACTAGTTCGCATAGTCCTTACAAGCTACTTTATCAAGAGCTGATAAAATTCTCATCAACAAAGATTTAGCGACTTGTAACACTTTCATGAAACTTCAATCAAGAACACAGTAGAACCGAGTAAAATCTTTAATTAAGTATAATTATGACATATGTTTCTTATTTCAAAGAAAAAATACTTCCACTGTATGTTTTGTTACAATTATTTTTCACTGGAATTTTAACCCCATTATTTTTGTTCATACCTTGGATTGTATTTGATATTTTACTTCAGAACAAGGGCACCTGAGGGGAAAGAGAGAGAAAAGAAAGGGAAATTATGTAGGCATGTGTGTATGTTTATACAGGAGGCTAACATAGTTGAACTACTGATTTCTATCCCTTTGCTGAAAGGAACAGTGAATGATTAATTATTTGATGAATCTTGCATGTCTCTATTTGTTCTCCTAAGAAACTACTTTGAAGATATCAATACATAACACAGCAACCATTGATAATTTCCTACTACTTTGTCTGTAACTCTGTATTGGTTGTATTGTTCTTATGCTATTTTGTAAATGGAATGGATGTCTCTGTTAATATGTTTTCCTCCTTTTATTTTTGAAATAAATTAATAAAAAAGAACAAGGGCATCAATATTATAGTGAATATATATTTCATTTTTTATTTTACAGTAATATGAATATTGATTATAATATTGCCCTACACATTTTGAAAAGCTAAAAAATAGGGTTTAGAATTTATCACCATAAATAAATTCTAAAGATCTGAGAAAATAGATATGTCTGCCTTGGTTTAAGCATTACACATTGTATACATGTATTTGGAACATTGTATAGTATCCCATTAATTGCTACAGTTTTGTTGTTAGGAATATATTAGAAATTTAAAACTGTGGTTTGGGAGAATAATATTGAGAAATCTTTATTTCTGTGCCATCATTTGGGTTGGTTATACTGAAACTGTGTGAAAAATAAAATAGAGTACAGCTTTCACCCACAGTAGAAAGAAAATCACATCAAGGATGTCTGTAAGGAATTGAGTGTATTGCCATCAATTCCAGCTCTTTTAAATAAAAATGTACATTTAAAAATATTTCTCCAGGTGATTTTTTCTGTGTGGTAGACTTTGAGAACTATGGCACCAGAAGACTTCCGGCCTAAATACCACTCTTTTCCTTCCAAGCAAAATTGTGGAAATCTGGGATGAGATTTTGCAAAGATGTCCAGCAGTTCCAGGGGTTACAAAATCCTCAGCCTCCCTTGAATCATCCTGTCAATGCCAAAAGCTGGAACAAAGCCTAGTGCCATGATTAAGACTGTAGAATTGCTGCTAGAATAGGAATGTGCAGGGCTTCCAAGAGCATTAGCACATCAGAGTGTTTAAGTTACTGCTATTTTTTCTTTAGGGAGTTTTGTAGTGTAATTAGAACCAAATCTAACAGCACATTGAAAGGTTTCGGTTTCCACAGCTTACATGCAACTATATATATATATATATATATATATATATATATATATATATAATGAGAACATTTTCACAACAGTGTTTTCTTCTTCTTTTTTAGTAATATGAACAACAAATTCATTTAAAAATAGTAAAAAACAAAACGAAAAATCACCGCAAATATTCCCACATATCTCCCAGTTTTGACAATTGTATTTCACCCTGGTACTGTATACGTAACTCTTTGTCATGGGGGATGCACTTCACAATAAAATCCAGGGTTCATTTGTTTCTTGCTACATCTTAGAACACATTCTGTCATAACCGCAATGCTCTGTTCACATAATAGAAAATTAACAATAAATTTTTGCATCATGTAATTGTCAATCTACATTAATGTTTCTCAACTATGTCAAACATTTATATTAAATTAGTTACTTTAAATAAGATTCAGATGAGGTCTGTCTAGGAGGTATAATCAAAAAGTACTATGAATGCTTAAATTTAAGCACAATACAGTACAAGACATACTGCCATTAATTTCTACCCAAATGACTTCTTGCTTCCCGTTGTCCTTCTTCTCCATGCTTCCCATTTTCGGAAGCAGTTCTGGAGATCCTCTCTGGAGAGTCTTTAGAGTCCCTGGTATAGTTGCCTTGGTGTCTTAAATCCATTCAACATACTTATGTTAATTTGTCATTTTGACTTTGAGGAAAAGCCAGATTCCAGCCCGGTTCCACAGTGACAAATCTGCTGAATGAAGTAGATAAGAACACAGTATAATGTTTCCAGGAGCCTTGCTTTCCCACAGCCTTGCAAGGCTCACTTGAATCATCATATCTCGTTAAGATGCACACAAATATGACTTCCAGAACTGCCACACAAATGGAGAAAAATCAAATGTTTTGAGCAAGGTGGAGGATTTAGAATGGAATTAATGGCAATATGTGTTTTACTGTAATATTTTGTGTTTGACCATTTGCCATAAATTTAGATCACTCCTTGTATACATCGCCTCAATTCATCATACTTACAGTGATAACATTAAAATCTATTAACAAGTTTAAAATTAGTTATTTACTATTATATAATACAATAGGTCATTGTGGTTTTAATTTGCATTTCATTGATGATTAAATATACTGACACTTATTTGATATCCACTTGGCCATGTCTATCTCTTCTTTTGAAGAATGTCTACCAGTTCTTTTCCCAATTTTTAAAGTGTGTTTTAAGTTTTCTTGCTATTGAGTTGTTTAAATTGTTTTTACAACTTGAATATTATCTTTTTTCGGATTTATAGTTTGCAAGTATTTTTACCCCATCTGTGGGTTTTCTATTTACTCAGTTCATTACTTTCTTTGTTACACAGAAGACCTTTAGTTTGATGCACTTTCATTTGTCTATCTTTCTCTTTGTTACTTGGGACTTTGGAGTCTTAGGAAAACACAAAGAAGCAAATAAATAAAATAAAACACTCCAAAAAATCAAATAAACAAAGAAACACCTCTTTCTAAATCAATGTCATGGAGATTTCTCCTAATTTCTTCTGTTAGATTCACAGTTTTAAGTGTTTAAGGAGCAAGTACCATGTTCAAATAAAGTAGTATTTATATTAGGTATGTAAAGATTTTCCACAAATATTAATAAAGTGTTAATTAAATGAAGGACAAAAATCAATTTAGATCATGATCATCTTAATTGATACTCAGAAAGCATTTGACAAAGCTGAACACATGTTGTTACAAAGTCTCTAAAAATAAATTTAGAAAGAATGTACCATAAGATACTAAAGATAATAAAGGACGGACCCACACTTAACGTCGTTCTCAACTGTTAAAAGAAAGTCTGGCCTCTAAGCACAAGCAAAATTATTTCCTTCTCTACTTATACTTAAAAATATTGAAAGTCTCAACTGCAGTATTTTTCAAGAATAAGAATTATAATATATCAAACAGAGAGAAGTAAAACTGTATCTACTTGAAAGTGTCATGACCATATACACAAAAATCGTAAAAACCTCCAAAAATGCCTACTAGAATTAACAGTTGAGTAAAGTTTTAAATTACAATTTCAACAAAAAATCACTTATTTCTGTACAGTAGGGCTGGGGATATAGCTCAGTCGAATAAGCGCCTGCCTAGCAAGCGCAGGGTCCTGAGTTCGATCCCCAGTACCACCAAAAAAAAAAAAAAAAAAAAAAGTCACATTTCTGTACAGTAACAGTTCAGTATCTGAAAAAAATTTGAGAAATGATTCAATTACAATAGCATAAGAAGTACTTGAGAGTACTTTTAAAGTTGCCATAGTGGTGCATGCCCGAAATCATAGTTCTCTGAGAGGCTGAGGCAGAATCACCAACTCAAGTGACTCTAATTTCCATCGCCAGAAGAGTAAAAATATTTTCTGACTTTTGAAGATTGTACTTAAACATTTGGAGATATTCAAATGCATAGTTCAGTCTTAAACTAATGTCATACTAAAATATATTCTTCTTTTTAAAAGTGACAATATTTTTGTTCTATTATCTAATACTCTCATAGTTCCCCGGGTGCCTCTGCGCCCTGTGTGCATGAGCGCCCACTGTCAGTGCCCAAAGTCCGCACAGCACAACAGCGCTGGGTCCCTGCACAGAAACCGCGGTGCCAGTGGAAAGAGCAAGAACCTGAGGTCGCCCCACACTCCTCCCCAGAGAGCGATTTGGAAATTTTTGTCTACAAAGTCCTATATGTTAAACCACTTGTTTTGCATCCTTGAAACCTCTAGAAAACTTTTGACTTTACTAGTGTGCAAAGACAATAGGGCAAAGCAAATGCAACCCTTAGACAGCACATGAAGAAATGAATTTGGCTGTGCTGAAGCTATAATTTTATTTGCAAACCAAGTGACGGTTTTCATTTGGCTCCATAGTGGAAGTTTACAGGCCCATTTTCTCTCTTTCTGGTAGATATTAATTCTGCATTAAGTCATGAAAAGGAAGCCACAGATAGGTGCGTGCTTATCTGGACACGAAGTTAGGCAAACGGACTGATACATCCTGAGAGCAGATGCCAAGACTGATCTTAACTCCAGGCTGCTAATTGAGAAGAAAACAATTCTCTTTCTGTGGACTAAACCATGGTAAGAAAACAACAGACCAATAGTTTTTCTTTTTTCTTTTTCATTTTCTTTTCTTCTCTTCTCTTTTCTCCTTCCTTCCTTCCTTCCTTCCTTCCTTCCTTCCTTCCTTTCTCTTTCTTTCTTTTTTTTCTGTCTTGGAATTGAACTCAGGACCTTGCACTTGCCAAGCAGGCACTGTGTTGCTAAGCTAAAATACCAGCCTCAGACCAATATTTTATAAATGAACAGATTTTTAAAAATTTCAAGCCAGGTAATTATCAACACTGGAGTATTTTTTAAAAATTTCAATGTGAATAATAACTTTAAAAATCAAATCATAAAACTTTAGATCAATTCATATTTGTGCACATGATGTATCATCTTATCAAAAATGGTTTTGTTTAAAAATTATAGCAGTAATTTCAACATGGCTGAATTGCTAGCTAAACCTTTCCAAATTTTATTTCTATATTCTGTTTCACAAAAGACTATTAATGACCTGGATTATTCCAAATTACTTATCCATAAAAATGTTTGCTGACATTAAAATATAAAACTTAATATTTCTCCAACAATTTACCACTTATAATCACTAAAGCATGAGGTACAATGATATGAAGAAGAATGTATTAGCATATACTTCCTTGTACTGAAAAAGAAATGTTTGAAATTGTTGAAAGTATTGGAATGTAAAAACTTATGAAAAGTGATGGATCAAAATATGGCACAAAAATTTATGCCCTTGAATACGTGAAGACTTATTATGTTCTAAACGTACACATTTATCTTGGAATTAAACCGTCAGGTCCCTGTTTGTATAGTAATAAACCAGATTATGTTCTGAACAGATTTGTTTTTAGTCTCCCAAACTAACTGGAACATGATATTTGACAATTCCTTTACCAGTTTCCAGTTGACGTTACATTTGCTAACACAGCACAAGTTGAGCAGCCCAGGAATTGTACACAGAGACAAAGAAATTTCAAATGAAATGTTGCAATTTCAAAACACAGAATTGTAGAGTTCAATCTCTGGATTTCAGAAAGGTACAACATTGTATACGGCAAAGAAAAACAAACTGATACTGCTGATGCCAAATACTGCATGTGGTGGAAATGTTGGTAGGGAAACCTCAACAAAACGGATGCCTGAGATAGAAACTCTGCAAAAAAACCAAACATGGAGTAGATGCTGTTGATGAGTTATGTGACAACTGTGATGTCACTCAAAGCACAAAGCTTTGGCCAATGTTTGTGTTTCACTCAACCCTAGACACATGTGGCATACACAGTTTATGTTTTACAAAGAAAATAACAAGTGCAAAATATCATGGAGAAATTTTCTTAGAGAACTGGAACTGGAGCTCACAAGAAATCTTTTGCAAAAAAGGAAAAACAAAACATTTCTGCCCTGGGAACCATACACAAAAAGAATTGTGGACCACATTTGTGAGCTGACAGGTGAACAGGCAGGTGCAGCATAACAGAGACCTACTATGACAACAGAAAAAGAAAAATGATGTCAACTGTGTCCTACGGGAAACAACAATAAACAAAACTTGCATGCTGTCAGGGTAAGTGACTCTGGTGTGTGGAACATGCAGTTTGCGCAGATTGCCTTAGGTGTGAAGATTGAAGTAAACATTAGTTTTAGTAGAATGTTACTGCTGTTTTTATTGTAGTTTGTACAGGAATTTATTTCTGATGATCTTTTTTAGATTTTTTACAGCTCAAACTAGTCGACATTGAAAATGTTGATGCTTTCTTATAAACACTTAATAAGTAATAAAAACTCACTATTTTATTTTTGTGATTTTTCCCATTAAGTACCCATTATTTAGCATACTAAAACTCATAAAACTAAAATTAAAATTCATCAATATAAATATTCAAAAGACTAAATGTGGGCCTGATAGACCTATATTTCTGTGCCTTAGTGACAAAATGCTTTGGAGTTAAATCATAAAGAATATAATTTAAATTCTGTCTAGTCATTAAGGTGGTGTTGTCCTTCTTCAGCTTTAGTTCTTCAGCTTTAGTGTCCTTCCTCTCCAGAGCTTCAACTAATTTCACAGCTCAGACTCATCTTCACCTGCTGGTTGACCTAAGTCCTGTGTGATAGGCAGCACAATGATTACCACAGGTTAAGTTTAATTTACGGTATAGTTGGCATTTGAGAACATGACTTCCTAATTAGAGCCTGAAGGTTAGCCATGCCGTTTATTGGGTGTGCTGGGGCAAGGTATTTAACTTATATGTGCTTTAAGTTCCATCTCATCTAAAGAAGAAATGAAGCCATACACACACTTTTAAGTTACTGTAAAAATAATAAACTGGTAGAAGTAAAACATTTAGAAGAAAACTATTCTTTCATGCACTTGATTAGAACTTCTGTATGCCCCAATATAGTTGATATAATGCTATTTGTTATTTTCAACTTTCCAAATTCTCTCTAAATTATCTCCAATCTTCAAATGTAGATGGCATATTCTACTTTGTGTGGCCTTACTATATACAGTGAAATAAAATATAAGAGATACCCAGATCAACTGAGAATTTAAAGGGATTTTTATTGGAAAATGTAAAATAAGAGATGGAGAGGAAGAGCCATGGGGGAACAATAGAATAGGAGAGATTAATTCAAGAAGGTTGGAATAGGGGTACATGTTAGTCAGCTTTCCTGGTGCTGGTACAAAATACTAACTAAACATACCACAAAAGAACACAGGATTAACTTTGCTTAGAGGATGGGGTTCCGGTCACGGGATCTGGTCATTAAACAGCACCGGGGAAAGGCATGGAGAGCAAAGTGCCTCACTTGATGCAGGGAAGAAAATCCCGAGAAAAACATCTGGGAGTGGCTGGCAGTGACCAGGTACGGAGCCCCAGGCCACCTCCTTGGGTGGTCCGACACCTGGACATCCTCAGTAGGCCCTTTGCTAATCCAGTAGGTGGCATCCAAGCCAATCATACTGATAGCGAAGGCTAACCATCAAAACAAGCAGGACTTATTTTTGAAAGCAAGTACATTGTATGTGAGAAATATTACTACCATAGGCAAAGGTAATTAAAGGGAATAATTAAATAAATTTTGCTGGATTGTATAAATCTCCCCTTAGTGAAGTATTTCTTTTTCTATTTTAAAAATAAAGGAAGAAAACATATTAACAAACAGACATCCACTTACAAAATAGCACAAGAACAATAAAAACAGTACAGAACTACAGACAGAGAGGTAGGAAATTAACAATGGTTGTTGTACTACGTGTTGATATTTTCAAAGTGGTTTCTCAGGAAAACAAATAGAGACATGCAACATAGATCAAACAAGTAATCACTAACTGTTCCTTTTAGTAAAGCATTGAAGACAGTGGTACAACTGCTAGCTATCCTGCATATACACACGTACATAATTTCCCCTTCTTTCCCTTCTCCTTTCCCACACCCTTGTTATCCATTACTTTTGAGCATTTTCCTTTCATTTCACAATGTCTATCATATCTCTGACTTTTTATCCACTTTCATGTTACACTAGTGAGGGAATACATTGCTTACACCTGCAGGTCTGATTTATTTCATTTATGAGTATGGTCTCTAGTTGTGACCATTTACCTATAAAAGCCTCAAGTTTATCTTGCTTTATAGGTGAGTAATACTCCATTGTACAAAAGTGTCACAATTTTTTTATCCAGTCCTCAGTGGATGCACACTTGGGTTCCTTCCACAATTTAGCAATTAGAAATCATGCTGCTATGAACATGGGAGCACATATATCGCTGTGATATTGTGTTTTCAGATCTTCCGTGAATATACCCAGAAGGGGAATAGCTGGGTTGAATGGGACCTCCCCACCTAGTTTGCTGAGGAATCTCCAAGCTGATTTCCACAGTGGTTTCACCAAACTGCATTCCCACCAGCAGTGGAGAAGAGTTCCTGTTTTTCGACAGCCTTGCCAGCATTTGTTCTTGGTTGACTTCTGAATGATAGCCATTCTTACTGGGGTGAGGTGAAATCTCAGCGTTGTTTTAATTTGTAATTCTTGAATGACTAATTATGTTGAACATTTTCTCATGTATTTATTTGCCATTTGTATTTCTTTCTCTGAGAAGTGTGTATTCATCTCAGCTGCCCATTTTTGGATTGGGTCTTTGAATTTGGAGGGGCTGATGTTTTTTAATTCTTTATATGTTCTAGATAGAAGACCTTTGTGCAAGGCAGAGTCAGTTAAATTTTTTTCCCCAATTTGTGGGTTTTCTTTTTACTCTGCTGGTGATTTCTTTATATGTGCAGATACTTTTCAGTAGGATGAGATCCCAGTTGTTGATTCTTTGAAACATTTCATGGGCAGATTGGTTTTTGTTCATGAACTGTGCCTACCCCTACGTCTTCAAGGTTTTTACCAACTTTCTCTTCCAATACATTTAGTGCTTCTCTTTTAATACTGAAATCTGTGATCCAGTTTGACTTGTGTTTGGTGCATGGTGACAGACTTCTGTCTATTTTCAGTCTTTGGCAGGTAGCTAACCAATTTTTCCAGCACTGTTCATTAAAGAGGTTATCTTTCTCCAGTGAGTTTGTTTGGCCCCTGTATCAAAGGTTAGGTGGTTGAGTGTGATTGTGGTTGTGTCTATGTCTTCCAATTGCTTCCACTGAAGATCTTCTGGTCTGTATATTAGCCAGTACAATGTTGATTTTATTATAGTAGCTTTGTAATATAATTTCAGGTCAGGGATTATAATTCCACCTGATTTGTACTTGTGGCCCAGGATTGCTTTTGCTGTTCTGTGTGTCTTCTGGTTCCCAATGAATTTAAGGAATATTTTCTCTTGATCTGTGAGGTATGCTAATGGTAGTTTAATGGGAATTGCATTGAATCTGTACAACAATTTTGGTAGTGTGGCCATTTTCATAATGTTGGTTCTTCCTATCCATGAGCACAGAATGTTTTTCCATTTATTGAAATCCTCTTTGATCTCTTTTTTCAGAGTACTATAGTTTTCACTAAATAGGTCTTCTACTTCTTTTGTTAGATTGATTCCTAAATATTTCAATTTCTTGGATGCTATTTTGAAAGGTATGGTTTCTTTAATTTCTCTGTCAGTCGGTTTGCTATTGTGTATAGGAATACTATAGATTTTTGGGTGTTCACTTTGTATCCAGTTACACTGCTGAATTTGTTGATGAATTCAAGAAGTCTTCTTGTGGATTTTTTGGGGTCTTCCCTATAAAGTATCATGTCATCTGCAAATAGTGATAGTTTTACTTCTTCCTTTCCTGTCCTTATTTCTTTTATTTCTTTCTCTTGTCTCATTGCTCTGGCTAGTGCTTTCAGAACTATGTTGAATAGAAGTGGTGACAGTGAATATCCTTATATTGTTCCTGATTTCAAAGTAAAAGCTTTTCGTTTTTGTCCATTAAATATGATGTTGGCTGTTTGTCATAAATGGCTTTGATCAGGTTCAGGTAATGACCATCTATTCCTATTTTCTGTACAGTATTTTATCATGAATGCATGCTGTACTTTGTTGAAAGCTTTTCAGCATCTATTGAAAAATCATATGGTTTTTGTCTTTGGCTCTATTGATATGGTGTATTATATTTATTGACTTGAGAATATTTTTTTTTAATTTTTTTTATTATTATTTTTTTTTATTTTAGAAACATAAAAGTACAAAAACATATTGACAAACAGACACCCATTATCATAGAAAATAGTACAATCACAACTAATCTATAGACAAGGAGATATGGTCTCAACAGTAGTTGTTGCTTTATCCATTGATATCTTCGAATTGTAGATGCATGGACCGATATACAGACATGCAAATTTAGTCAGACAGTTGATCCTCTCAACAACAGAAAAAAAAAAAAAGAAAATACAAGAACCAAAAATCCAAAGACAAGAAAGAAAACAGGCATACATCAACAACAGCAACAACATCAACAACAACAACAACAGAAAAAAAAAACACCGCTTGTTGCTGCTTTACATATTGTTGTCTTCGAAGTGTGTGTTCAGGCTAACACATACAGATATACACTATTAATCTAATATCCTGTCTTCGATTATTGCTTAG
>PVLD010024726.1:0-24930 GCA_004027595.1 Dinomys branickii
CCTGTCAAGGAATCGATTTCCAGAGATTTAGAGAAAACTGTCTCAAAAAACGAAAACATGGGTTATCCCATTGAGATTGGCCAGAAGACAAAAAGAGGCACAAAGGAGACAAGGAAAACAAAAATTTTTAATTGTGCTTTAAAACATAACCCCAACTTCAGGACAGATTCAAAGTTACCCCAGGTTACAATTCTTTTCCTTTCAAACTACTCCTAAAGTCCTACGCGTAAAAATACCACAGACCCGGCCGCGACTTTCCCCCGCGCGGCGCAGAGCCCGCGTGTCTGCCCCTGGATTGCGCCCCACGAATTCCAGGATCGGCCTCGAGCACAGTCAGGCCTCCGCCGGTCCACTCCGCCTCCCCTGTGCGCCTGGGCTCCCACTCGAGCGCGGGCTCCTTAAATTCTGCGCCGCGCCGAGCCCGGCCTCGCGCCCTCCAGTGACAGTCAGGACCCCCAGGGCCCTCGGCCGCGGTGTGGGGCGCTGAGGGCCGCAGCTCGTCTTGGGGGCGCCCCGGGACCCTGCCCTGGGGCGCCAGGACTGGAGGAGAGCCGCACAGAGACTCCGGCTCTGTACGGAGCCGGCACCGCCGCTCGGGAGGCAGGCCGGTCCGCCGCCGCCGCCACCGGCCCGACCGAGGCCCGGGGACCGGGCGGGGCCAGCGCGCACCAAGTGTCCTCGGGACGCGGCTCGGTGGGGACCGCGCGGCAGGTGACAGGCGCGGGCCGCCTGAGGCCCCGCTGTCCCGCGGGCCCGCTCCCCGCCCTGGTCCCGCCGCCGCTCACCTCCCGGTTTGGATCCAGGCCGAGCCCTGCCCGGCCGCGCCCGTTCGCAGCAGCCGGGAGTTGAGACGCTGTCCCTGGTGCCCTCAGCCTGGGGGCCGCGAGCCCGGTAGCCAAAGCTCCAGTGGTCGCTGAGGTGCTGAGGGGCGGGGCCGGCCAGAGCCGCAGCGACCGCTGGCTCCTCTGGGAAATGGAGTCCTCCTGCTCCCGATGCCTTCTGGGAAATGTAGTTTTGCTTTTCCGGAGACCTACCTGAGTCCATCTGGCGCCCAGAATCTGGAGGAGGCTGGCTGGATCGGGTGCGGGCTACGGTCGCCTTGTATGAACAGCAGAGTCTTGGATTCCAGGAAATGAACCTAGGTTCGCTGCGGGCAGTGTCTGGTAGCACTGTGTTTGTGTGAATGACGGTGCGGCCTCCAGAGTGGCTCAGAGCAGACTCTTTTCTCCGGGAGTTACTCGGCAGAACAGCATGGAACACCTGCTAGTTCGCAGGCGCTGTTGTAAGTGGTTTAAAGTACATCAGTGAACAAAATGAACATTATTGTCCTGGAGCAGTTTTTTTTTTAAGGGGCAAGGAGCAGATTATAAGCCATGGTCATAACTATATGACTTTTTAAGAAGATAAGCATTGTGAGAAAAAGCAAAAGAAGAGCAGGGTTGGAGTAACGTGGGGCCATTTGGGAGCGTGAGTAGGGCAGTCTAGGCTGGCGAGAAAGGAGCAAAGGTTCTGGGGTAGTGAGGTGAGTCGGGTAGTGAGGCAAGTGCGATAGGGTAGGAGAGTCATTCCAGGTGCAGAGAAGCTAACAAGCGGAGGGAAAAACTGAAGTAAATGCTTCCAGTTACAAGAAAAATAGCTGAAAGGTTTGATTGACAAGGACCAAAGAAGTAAAAGGAACATGTGTTTGATGTCGTGAACCAGAAATAATTGGCAAACATTTTGATTAAGTCCTTGTAATGGCCCTCTGAATTGCGTAGTAATCTCTGTGAATCACTGATGCTCTATCCCTGCCCCAGTACTGGGATGGAACCATGTTCTTTGGACCTACATCCCCAACCCTTTTTATTCCGGTGGGACAGGACCTCAGCTAAGTCTCTTAAGTTTCCGTGGGCTGGGATTTGTGCTCCTCCTGCCTAAACCTTCCAGGGTGCTGGAAGTATAGGGTGCGCCACCTCGCTTGGCTCTGTTCTTTTGTTTTAACAAAATAGAATATTGCAGATAGCACTTGTAACCTGTTTTTTCCTGCCACTGAAGAATATACCTTAAATACTTGAATTTGCCAATAAACATTCTTTGTTTCTAACTTTAGTGTACTCATTGCATTTTTAATTTTAAGACATTTAACTAAAGTTATTTCTTTTAAACACTTACCTAAAGTGTTATTGCTAATTATTTTTGTTATGTTTCTTTTTTGCACCTTTAGTGTCCTTGTAGTTATATCTTTGGATTTTATTTTCTTAAACTCCTTGAAATTGGATAGCTGAATCAAGGACTAGTAAAACTCTTAAGACAGTTGAATACATTGCCCAGTCACCTTCCTGGAAGATTTTACAATTTAAGCAGCTATTGTAGTATGGACATAACATTCCTTCCCACTCTGGATTTTTTAAAAATGTTTTTACTTATTTAGTGAAGCAGATAGTATCTTAGTTACTTTTCTTGTTGTTGAGACAAAACACCTGACTCCAACAATTAAAGGAAAGGTTTATTGTAGCTCACAATGAGTAGAGGTTTTAGTTCATAGTTAGCTGGCTCCAAGGCAGTGTGGCATGGCAGAGGAGAAACAGTTCATGGTAAAGCAGGGCAGACAGATGGCAGCAAAACAGTGAAGCAGCACACAACAAGGGATCGGCAAGCACAGCAGCCCTCTTTCTGTCTCTTACCTTCTGTCCAAGCCACCTGGGTGGGTGGCGCTCACACCCAGAGTGGGCCTTATTATCCAATTCCAGAACTATGCCAAACCAATCAGTGTAGTAACTTAGTGATCACACACCCTTAATCCCTGCATCAAATGCTTATTCCAGCATCGCACATGCCAGATCCAGCCACCTCTGAAAAGCTTTGGGGGGACATCTAGGCACAAGCCATAACAAAGGGTAATCTTGTTTTATATCTAATTTTGAGTACTTGTGAAATTAAGTATAATAAAAATGTTATCTTGTTTTTATATGTAATTTTGGTTACTTGTGAAATTAAATATGTCATACTTGTTAACCATTTAGGTATTTTTTATATTAATTACCTAAATAGCTACTCTGGACATTTCTTTTTAAAATGTTCAAATATTTGATATCATTTAAAAGTGCATAATTTTTGAAGAGGAGGATCCTTTTGTTTTCTTTGGAAAATGAGGCATTCATTATGAAAATTTGCACAGTACGAGGGGTGAAGAAACATGTAATAAAGAAATAAGCCCCAAAGAAGCATGAGCCACGTCTCTTCATAAAGGCTCTCCTGTGTGTGTACACACAATGCATGTGCATAAAAATGGAATTACATTCCTCGTGTTATTTAAAATATAAAATATGCATGAAGCCACTTAGAACATAGAGTCCAGTCTAACCCATGATTATAAAGAGAACTCTTCTGTAACCCACTCACATTGAGAAGTACATTCTTACTAACTCTCAGTGTGCCTGCCTAAGCACAGCTATTTAAGAAGTGACATAGACCTTCAAGGTTTGCTTTTATTAGTGCACATTGCTGATGCACAGTGATGACATCTTTGTTGCTGGTTAGGACATGGCTATTCTTCACAGTTTTATTACCTACTGTCGTTTCTTTCTGGAGGGTCCCCTGAAGGTGCCTCGTGCATTAGAAGCATGGTCCTCATGCACCAGTGTTCAGAGAAAACACTTTGGACAATTTAAAAAAAGTTATCAGTACACATTTGGAGTACATACTGATTACATTTATAGTGGGTACTTTCCACGTGTATGTAACACATCTTAATTCTTCCTTTGTCCCTTCCCCCTCTCAAACCGTCCTGCTTCCTCAACTCTTGTTCCCCTTCCCATTTGCAAAAGCTCAATTTCCACTTTA
The DNA here is from genome assembly GCA_004027595.1 of Dinomys branickii. Taxonomy (NCBI): domain Eukaryota; kingdom Metazoa; phylum Chordata; class Mammalia; order Rodentia; family Dinomyidae; genus Dinomys; species Dinomys branickii. Next base: position 3,823 of record PVLD010024726.1, read on the forward strand.
ACTCTCTTTTTAAAAAATTCCTTTTCTCTTGCTTCCTTCCCTCTCCCTCCATCTTTTGTTCCCCTACTTCCTATTGTCTGTCTTCGATTTTGTCCTTTATTTATACTTTGGATTTCTCATATCAGAGAAACCATGTGATATTTAAACTCGTGTTCTGATTTATTTCACTTAACATTATAGTGTTGAGGTGCATCCATTTTCCTACAAACACCTCGCATTCATCCTTCTTTATGGCAGAATAGAACTCCATTGCTTATAAATACCAAATCTTCTTTGTGCATTCACCTGTTGACGGGTGTGTAGACTGTTTCTAAGATTTAGCTATTATAAATTGTGGTGCTATAAACATGGGTGTGCAGGTGTCACTGTGGTATGATTAACTTGGGAAGATATGTAGAAGGGAATAACTGTGTCAAATGGAATTTCTACTTCTAGTTCTTTTGAGGAATCTCCGTACCGATCTTCAAAGTACCTGTACAAGTTGGCATTTCCACCAACAGTGGAGAAGGGCTCCTTTTTCCCTACATCCTCACCAGCATTTGTCATTATTTGATTTCTTGATGGTGGACATTTTTTCCGGAGTAAGAACGTCAGCATTATTTTAATTTGCACCTGTCTAATGGTCAGTGATGCTGAATATTTTTTCAAGTGTTTATTGGCCATTTTTGATCAGGTCTTTTATTTTGGGAGGTCTAAGTTTTTTAAGTTCTTTATATAGTCTAGATGTCAGTCCTCGGTCTGAGGAATAGCTGGAAAAAAGTTTTCCCGTTCTAAAAATAGACATTGGGAAGTCAGAAGAACATGTTCAAATGGGAAAGGGAACAAAAGGTAGGGAAAGGGCGGAAGAAAAAAGGGAAAAAGGGAGAATGGAAGGAAAAATGGAACTAAATCTTTTTTAAATGGGGAGGGGAGAATAGTTGAAGGGAGGGAAGGAGAATGGAAAAAAGAATTAAGACATGCAGATACAAATTCCCTGTGATGAATGCAATTCATGTCTGACAAATATGTGCTAATAAGAAAAGTTTAAAAAAATTTTCCTGTTCTGTAGATTGTCTCTTCACACTGTTGGTTGTTTCCTTTGAGGCAAAGAAGCACAACAATTACACAAACTTAATTTGATTCATGATTTGGGGCAAGACGGCTACATCTGTGTTAGTTGAGGCACACGGCTGTAGTAATGTCCGTCACCCACTGCAGAGTTTGCAAACAGGAGCACGATTTTGCTAAACATTTGTTTATTAACAGAAGTGTATTACTGTATATTTTTTAAATGGGGGAGTGCTAAATGGAAATAAGGTTTTTGCACTTTGTGAACTGTGATATTAAGAGTATATTATTATTCTAGAACAAACGTTTAAAAATTATACAAAGTGGTTACTCAAAAGTAAGTGCCTTAAATAAGTCTAATCTCAGCCCCCAGCGCACTGGATTTAAGGACATGTGCCACCATGTCCAGCTCAGATTCTTTTACACAGAAGAAAGGGTTTTGTTAGCTCATTACTTCCACCATTCTCTTGGTGTTTAATTTGCTTCTTAAACCTTGATTTTTGAGGTAACTGTTCAGGCATGTGCAGTTGTAAGAAATGATCAGGGAGTTTCTTTGCAAACCCTCTTCAGGGCCTTCAAAGGCAAAATCTTATAAAACAATAGTACAACAAAGTGACACATTGGGAAGGTTTTTTTTTAAATGCTGAAAAGAAGGTAAGTTAGTCTATACTCATCATCACCAGGATTTGTATTATGCAATGGTTCACTAACAACCCATTTATTCCCTTGAGAATCAGGTAACTGCTTCAGTCAAAGTAATTTCATAGGAGCCAGGCACAGTGCACATCTATGGCTATTTGGAAGGCAGATATAGGAGGATTCCTTGAACCCAGGAGTTCAAGGCCAGTCTGGACACCATAATGAGACCTTGTCCTAAAATAAATAAGTAAACAACATTAAAATTTAAGAGTAATAATTTTAGAGCATCCATCATATTTCTCTAGGCAATTTTCTGCTAAATAACAGTGTGACAGGATTTAACACAAAAAAATATGGTGTTAGTTGACAGAAATAACATATCAAGCCAGAGTATAGCATCTTCAAATTTTTAGCAAGTGTTTTCTTTAGGGACCCCAAACTTAGCAAGTTTAAAAATAGATATTTTTTATCTGCTCTGCCAATTCAGTTTTATCACATTTTAAAAAAATGTTACTTTTTAGAGAAGTTTTAGGCTCAGGAATTGCAAAGCCCCGTAGCCTCCTGTCTCACACCTGACAGCCCTCGCAGTGACACCGTCCTCTTAGTCACAATAGCCGTGCTGACTTGTCAGTGCCAGCGGAGCCTGTTTACATTAGCGCTCGCTCCTGTTGTGTTCTACTTCCGGGGGCTGGAGCGGGGGAGGGGTGGGTCTCAGAGCCTTGCGCGTGCTCAGCTCACACTCTGCCTCCGAGCATCTGCAGCCCCACTTCTTTTTTCTTTTTACAGTCTCAGTTAATGCCAACTCCATCCTTGCAGCTGCTGAGACAAAACAATTCTCATTGATTTCTCTCTCTTGTTCCTCACACTTCATATTAATCCACTAGTAAAGTTAGGACTTTTTAAAATCCGAAACCACATCCCTACCTTGGTCATAAAAGAACAAGTTATGTTCATATCTTTCTGGCTCAAATGGTTAGTATGTCCAGTCTATTTCTGTAGCCTCTCAAACAGCTTGTTCAGAAAAGCATTTTTGTTTTGAGGCAAAGTCTCATTGTGTTGCCTAGGTTGGCCTTGAACTTGGGGGGCTCAGGCATTCCTCCTGCGTCAGCCTCCTGAGTGGCTGGGACAACAGATGTGTGCAACCACACCTAACTCTTTTTTTTCCTTAATCTGCATCACCAAAACTTTTCTTTAGATGGCAGCATAGGTCATTTGTTAGATTCCAGTTTTGAGTATATGAAGAACCTGCTCAGCATGAATTATTGCTGGTAAAAGTGTATAAACAAGATAAATATCCATTATCCGTGCACACACAGCTGCTAATGTAGATGACCAAAGTAGGTGTCTCAGAGAGTTCCTTCCCCAGGGTCCTCAGAGAAGACAAACTGTCAGGAAAATGATATATGGGGAACTAACTATAAGTAAATTTGCCCCAAAGTTACTCTAGGATTGCAAATTAGAGCCAGTCTACTCCACCACCAAAGTCTTCTGTTTATTTTTATTCAGTTTTTTTAAAATTATTATTTGTATGAGTTTTTTGTATATTCTGAGTAAAAATCCTTCTTGCTCAGATTTTATCTATCTGTGTAACCGTGGACCTGGAATGTCTCTCCAGGCTATTGGTAAAGGCTTGGTCACCACCCTGCAGCCCGATTATGAGGTGGGGCCAAACAGAAAGAAGGTCATGGAAAGGGGTCATCCCCTTGGAGGGCCACTGGGGCTCCTGGGTTCCTCCTCTCTTTGCTTCCTGGCCGCCATGATGTGAGACGCTTTCTGACACCATCACTCCCTTCTACCATATTCTCCTTCACCACGAGTCTCAGTATCTCAGATATGACTTACCATGGACTAAAGCCTCTGAAACTGGGAGCCAAAACTTTTCCTCTTTGTAAGGTGGTTTTCTCAGATATTTTGTCACAGGGATAGAAACTAAGCAAGAAATAAAACCACAGGCATACGAAAGGGGAAGAAAAAAGCCTGAAGAGACAAAGCCATGAAACCAGACGCAAATATTACACAGATGTCATACTTAAGCAATGAATAGGAAGTTTACTTATTTATTTACTTTTGTCTTTTGAGACAGGGTCTCCCTAGGCAGTTCAGGCTGGCCTTGAGCTCATTTTGTAGCCCAGGCTGATCTCAAACCCACAATGATCCTCCTGCTTCAGCCTCCTGAGTGCTGGGATTACAGGCGTGTGCCACCACGCCTGGCTAGGAAATTTAAAATACCTATAATTAAAATGTTAAAAGAGGGAGAGTACACAACATGCAAAATCAAATAGTAATTCCAGCACATATAAAATATTAGAAACAAAATAGAAATGCTAAGGGGATGTTATGGTTGATACATTGTGTCAACTTGGGGAGTCTAGAGGTTTGGCTGAGTGACTCAGCAGGAAGCCAGGGTGCTTACTGTGTATACATCCTGAGCGTGTAGAAGAGGAGGGCATGGAGATTCTGTGAATGCTACAGGTAGCCTGTTTACAATGTAAGGGAAGGAAAGAGGCTGCTTGCCGCCATTCCTCGCTTTTGCTGGTTGTTTTTGCTGTGCTCTGCTGCTATGAATGTTTGCCCTTCACCTTGTGCCGCTCTGCCTCTGAGCCAGCCAAGTACTAAATAAACCTTTCCTTCCTTAATTTTGGGCATTGGGTATTTTGTCTCAGCAATGAGAAGAAAGTAACCAAGACAGGGGACAAGCCCACAGTCAAATACAAAGAAGAAGGTTTTAAATGGGCTCACCAGTGGCCTTAACAGAGCTGGGGAGAGAAACCATGAACTGGAAGATAGGAAAGTAGAAATGATTCTAACTGAAACACACAGCACAAACAAGGTGAAAAATATTCAGAGCAAAGCATCTAAGAGCCGTGAGATGAGACCAGCTGTCTAACGCATGTTGCTGGAATGCTAGAAGAAGAAAAATAATGGGACAGAAGAGTTTCATGACTGTCTTAGTTATTACTTTCTCATTTCTGGAACACAGTACCTGACAACCACCAGATAAAGGCAGAGAGCTGTATTTGGGCTCACAGTTTGTACTGTGAGGCAGGGTGGCACAGTAGAGGAGGAGGCTTCCTCATAGCATGGCAGTGCAGAGAGAGAGAGGGAAAGAGAGAGAGGGAGGGAGAGAGCACCATCAAGGAGGGAGGTCGGAGACAGATCCTTCCACATCACGTCCCCAGAGGCCTCCTCCAACCAGGCTTCACCTCCCAAATCACATTTAGCTATAAACTCATCAGTGGATGAATATACTGATACACATCACACCCCATGATCCAACCACCTCAGTGAGCATGTGAAACGGGGGGGGGCATCTATATATATAGACAATAACAATAATTGAAACTTCTCCAAAATTGTCAAAGGTAATGACTGACATTTTCCCAAAATGACACCAAATTTCAGATCCAAAAAGGTCAAGTAAAGTAAAATGGACAAACAAAAACCCCCAAACAACAATAGCTAAAAAGCCTAAATTCATGCTGAAAAGTACCGTAGTCAACAGTAAGGAAATTCTTAATTTCAATCAGAACAACACTGTGGGCTAGGAAGAACGGACCTCATTGCACACAGAGACATTAGTTAACAAAGTACGGTCCGGAGCTCAACAAAGCAGTGAAGAAACCAGAGTAGCCCAGCAAGGCAGGAGACCAAGCACAGCTGTGCTGAAGCTGGTAAGAAAACCACTGCCTTTCCCAGGAAGGTCCCCTCACACAACACAGTGGAAGACCAACTGGGAAAGACCAAACTGGAGGCTCCTGCCTTGGAAGAGAAGGAGGAACGGAACACACACACACACACACACACACACGATATTCTAGAAGGCTGCCTAGGTGCTACTTTCTGTCTTGTCTGACTCCCAGGACTGACCAGAACCTGGCACGTTTTTATTTTTTATTTATTTTTATTTTTATTTATTTATTTTTTTGGCTGTACTGGGGATCGAACTCAGGACCCTGCACTTGCTAGGCAGACGCTTATTCCACTGAACTATATCCCCAGCCTGGCACGTTTTTAGATAAATATTTCTTTATTCTTTTTTGAGACAAGTTCCCTCTATGTAGTCCAGGCTGACCTCGAACTCACAGTGATCCTCCTATGTCAGCTGCCTGAGTGCTGGAATGGTGCACACCACCACGCCCAGTAGAATACATATTTCTTTTTCTTCTATTTTTTGTACCAGAAGTTGAACTCAGGACCTTCCACTTGCCAGGTAGGCTCTGTATCGCTGAGCTATATTCCCAGCCTCTACATATTTCTTCTCACGTGAGCTTTGGTAGTTTTTGTCTTCAAAGACACTTTTTCATTTCATCTCAGTTATCAAATTTATCACTACAAAGGTGTTCATAAAATGTTCCCTCATAATTTTTGAAATACTTCTTAAATTAATGGATTTTATTTTTGAATAGTTATAGGTTTACAGGAAAATTGAATAAAAAGTACAGAATCCCATGCAGTTCCTTACTTCCACCCAATTTTTAAAATGTCTTATATTACTGTGGTACATGTTAAAGTCAATATACCAGTGTTAATACATCATTATTAAGTGAATCCTAGGCATTTCCTTTTTTTTTTTTTTTTTTTTTTGGTACCGGGAATCAAACTCAGGACCTTGCTCTTGCCATGCAGGCGCTTGTGCCACTGAGCTCTATCCCTGGCACGTTTAACAAGAGGTCAGCTGAGAACAAAACTGAGCTCTGGTTTGCAGCGGCATCCGAAAATCCTCAGTACCACAGGTGGACACCAGAGGGAGCAAGAGACGAGCGTCTGAAACTCCGTGAGCTCCTTGGTGATTTGGCGCAACAGCAGCCAGAGCAGACTCACCCCCGCAAAGACTGGCCGGGTCCCCGGAGCCTATAAGCAGGTTGATCCATAAGGGTCTTTCTCTGTGTGAATACAGTCTGTAAAGAAGCGGCGAGCCTAATGCTAAATCTTACATACTAACATAGCAAAACCTAGAATCATTGTAATATGATGTCTTTAACTCTTTGGGAAGATGCCCAGAACCGGGAATAGCTTGGCTGAAAAACACCTCTGTTTTTACATTTTTCCTAGGAATCTCCATACTGATTTCCATAGTCGTTGTACTAGTTCACATTCCACCAACAGTGTAGAGGTGCCCTTTTCCCCTACAGCCCTGCCATGATTGATTAATAATTGAATGAAATCTCAATGTTGTTTTGATTTGCATTTTCTGTAATGGCCAAAGATGCTGAACATTTTTTTCATGTATTTATTGGTTACTGTGTTTCTTTTGCGCAGTATCTATGCTTTTCAGTTACCCATTTTTTTGATTTGGTCTTTATTTGGGCGTGGGTCTAATTTTTTTGAGTTTTTATGTATTCTTGGTGTTAGTTCCTGTCCAAGGAATAGCTGGCAAAATGTTTTTCCCATTCTGTAGGTTGTCTCTTCACTCTGTTGGCTGTTTCCTTTGCTGTGCAGAAGCTTTTTAATTCGATATGATCCCATTTGTTGAGTTGTTACTTCTTGTGCAGTTGGAAAGCTCTGGCCTATGCCTACATCTTCAACAGTTGTACTTATTTTATGCTCTACCAGACTGAATATTCCTGTTTTAATGTTAGGCATCTGTTTTATCTTGATTTTATTTTAGAACAAGGTGAGAGGTATGGGCATAGATCATTCCTTTGCATGTGGATAACCAGTTTTCCCAGCATCTGACACTTCCTTTTGCCTATGTGGATCTGCTTTTGATCCCTTCTAGTGAATTTCTTACTTAGTTATTGTGCAAAATTTCTGTTCAGTTTCCTTTTACAATTTATGTTTATTGATATATTCATTTTGGCCATACCTTGATTCCTAGTTTCCTTTAATTGTTTGTCCACTTTGCCCTTTAGCTCCCTGAGCAAATCTGAAGAAGTTGACTTAATATCTTTGAGTAATAATTATAATATTTGATCCTTGAGGATATTGATCATGTTTCTTTCTTTTCCTGTGATTGGGACATACTTTACTGTTTCTTTGTGTGTTTTGTAACTTTTTGTTGAGAATCGGACATTCTGAGTATTATAATGTGATAGCTATGAAGGTTGGGTCCCCCAGTCATCAGGGATTTCTGATTTTATTTGTTGAGTTTTGGAACCAACTATTTGTGAATTTCTCAAATTAGTTTTGCAAACTGAGTATTCCTTGTTGTTTGTGGTCACTGGAATTTTTGTTTCATTATCTCTACGGTCAGCTAGTAGCCTGACAAGAAATTCTTTAAATGTTTAGGCAAAAGTCTGCGTTGGTATTCAGAATATGGTTAGAGCACTCAGAGCATAACCCCAAATTTACAGGGCAAGTTCCCACATTCTCCTCCAGCAGCAGCCAGGCACTCCACTGGGGCAGATGCATGGCGGGGGGAGTAGCTAATTTAGGTGCAGTTGCCTTTACCAAAGAGCAGAATCCTGTCCCCTCCAGAAGCTCTCCATGGGTTCTTATGCGTGTCCAGTCATGTTTTCAAGTTCTGAAAGAGTTCTTTTCTCTTTCTAACTCAGTCAGTGTGTTGGAGGAAAGATCAACTTCTAGAACTTCCTACTTCATCAATTCACACAGCATCGCACTTTCTGTTCTAGCTTGCTTTGCAGAACCACTTTTCCAAGTCCTGCCAGCACCAGGCTGTGTCTCACGGCAGATGCCACTGGGCTCCTTTCTGGATCCAGAAAACTAAAGGAACCACATGCGACAGACTTCTCTGCTCTGCCCTCAAAGATCTGTATGTTTTTAAAGAAATAAAAGTTTTTTTTCTGATGACAGAAATACTTGCACTTAGAAAACTGAAAAAAAGAAATTACCTATAAAAAATACCTGCAAATGTGTATCTATTCAGAAGAACATTTACATGTGATTCTGTTTGTGAAGAGTGGTTTATGCTATTCTGTAACTTGCTTTTGAAAACAGCGTACCTCTGACAGCCTTCTATGTCAGTAATACACACGAGGCACTTTCTTTAGCACCTCCCAAGCATCGAACTCTTTTCCAGCGTCTTCACTAGTGTTAAGTGTAGTAAAAAGGGCACCCACAAGAGCTTGGTAAATGGTTTCTTTAATGGTAAATTCCTAATGTCTGCAGCAGCGGGCTGCGTGTATGGGGTTGGTGAACACAGTCTGCTTCCTTGCCCAGAACCTGTGCCCAAGTGCGCGCTCACCACTCAGAGCCCAGGGATGGTGTCACAGTGCCAGCGTCTCTTCCCACTCCACCCTTGACAGACATGGTTGTTGTGAACATTGTTACTTCAGGATAGAGGTGCATGTGCCTGGTATTTTATTTTTTAATTTACTTTTTATTTTCTGGATGATGACTACCTGTCCACAGGGTTACTGCCCATTTCTCCTGCTGGAACATTTGCCCACTTTTCTTTTGCTGGGTGTGTGCAAGGGCAACAACCTCTCAATATTTATCTTGAAAATTGTTTTTGTCTTACCTTTTCATTTACCTATTTTTTAGCTTTAAAATTTGTTTTATTTTATACTTTTCTATAAATAATTTGTTTTTTAAAGGAAAGATGCCCAGGATTTGATCAGGTATGGTAAGATTTGAAGACACAGAAGTGATTGCCAAAAAGAAAAAGTTTCTCTGTTCACACATTCCTGGTGACAGGAGGGACAGACAAGCCATGCACACCACGTGGCTCCCCACATAGCACCCGGGGGTTAGGAAACACAGGGGACAAGAGGGACATATGGGTCAGAGACTTTGTTGTGGTCCCTGCAGTTACGAACAAGAGAGGCAAGTAACACAGGGTCAGGTCAGTCCTGGCTGGTTTGAGTAATTTTTGTGAGCTCTAGGACACAGGCACTGTCCCTAGTGGCCCTAAAACTGGGCCTGGGCTGGGTTTGGCCTGAGATTATTGGAGCAGAGTGTAAAAGGTTGGTGGCAGAGGAGTCTGGTTTCCAGATTGGTCAGTTTGCATATGGCAGGTACCATCCTGGTTGAGCTGTTCGCTGTCTCTAGGAATTAGCTACGGGAGTGGGGCAGATTTTTCTCCACCATAGAGGCCCCAAGTGTCTATTCATAAAATGATACAGAGGAAAAAAGGCATGATTAATACAAACTCTTAAGCAGCTAATTAAAAAGTCATTAATTTATCCCTTGGTATTAAACCTAAAAATAAGAATTCCACAATGCTAGGGCTGGGGATATAGCTCAGTGGCATAAGCACCTGCCTGGAAGAGCAAGGTCTTGAGTTTGATCCCCAGTACCACAAAAAGAAAAAAAAAGGAATTACACAATGCTCTTATGAAACACTTGCTCCTTTACTACAACACTGATAGTTTACTAGAATGCTTTATTGCTTTCTTCATCATTTAGTATGTTTGGCTCCTTAACATCCATATATATCAAAATTATAATGAGCAAAGTTTGAATGATATGAATTTTTCCCCATACTATGTTCCCACGAAGAAAAAACAATGAAATCTGCTCCTCCTTAGAAAAATTAAAGGCTTCCAAAAAGTGAATGCTACAAAATCTCTCTGTTCACTTTTCTTCATTCTGCTTGGCTCCACCTAGAGGAGTCGCCTTCTCCCATGGAACATTTTGCGGGCTTGTCCTCAGAATTTGTAGCTGAGCATAGGAATCCGTAGGTGGTCTGCCCCTCACACATGATCGGTCCAGAGACAATCAGTGTACAAAACAGGTTTATCCTAAACATAACAGTGCTGTGTACTTGCCGATGTGGCAGACTAAGTCCTGGGTCCTTTGGTACATCCGCTACTCATCTGTCTACGTCCTACTTCCTCCTCTATTTTCCCAAAAGAATTCCTACTTCTTTGGAGGTGGTGATGTGTCTAACCCTAGCAAACAAATGGATAAACAACAGCAAAAAATGAAAACAAAAATCCGTACAGCAAACAGACTGCTTTTCTCTGGCTCCTTGCAGGTGGATGGCTGTTCATAGGTGAGCACGGACGCTGTGTGGGCTCACGGGAAGGCCTTGAGATGATGCGACCTTTGTCCCTCCTTCCCTTTTAGGGACAGGAGGAGGTGTCGCAATCTTGGTCACTTAGAGATGAAAGCCTCACACTCTATGGGTGGTGGGGGTGAGCCTGGGAAGCAACCTCCTTTCTAGATTTAGATTTTTTTTCATGGTGCTGGGGTTTGAATCCAGAACCTGACACAGGCTAGCCAAATAGTCACGACTGAGCTGCATCCCCAGCCCTTCATTTATTTTGAGTCAGAGTCTCGCTAAGTCTCTAGGTTGCCTAGGCTGGCCTTGAGCTCCTCCTACTTCAACCTGCAAGTAGCTGGCTGGCCTTAAGGTGTGTGTTACTGTGCAGGGCTTACACTCCTGACTGTTTCTTTAGTATACTAGGGATTTTCTGCTACCTGAAGCTCAGATGGATTCCCAGAGGCATTGTACAAGTATCTCTTCTAATACTGTCTTCCAATGATGGTAAAATTCTCTTCTGATTTCTGGTTTTTCATGTTTGTCCCTTCCTCCTTTCCATACAGCCTGAAGGGCTGTGTGCGAGGACGTGGTGTCGAGGAATCCAGGTCCCTTTCCTCCTCCTGGACCCCTGCATGACCCGGTCCAGGCTCATGAGCGTTTGGAGACCTCAGTGCCTCTGCTGGGGTCTTCCCACAGCCTCCTTCATGTCCTTGTTCCTCAGGCTGTAGATGAAGGGGTTCAGCACGGGGGTCACCACTGTACACATGACGGTAGCCACTGTGTCCTGAGCTGAGAAGGACTCTGGGGGTCGTGTGCGGATCCCTAGGATGGTGCTGTATAAAAGGATGACCAAGGGCGGGGGAAGCTGCATGTAGAGAATGCCTTGTGCTTCCCTTTGGCTGAGGGAACCCACAGGAGACCGTGATGAACACAGGGGACTGCGGAGAAGACAGCAGCCCTCAGGAACACACACCGGTTGCTGTGTGCGTCTTCATCTTCAGGAACAGTAGGCGTCTCAGTAGAAGCATGGGCCTCTCGACTGCGCATGCTGAGTGCGTGCACCAGGGCGTCATGCCTGGAGCAGGCCAGCAGCAGAGCCACCAGTCTTGGCAGAGTGGGCCACGATGATGATACAGTGTTGCAGGGGCTTGCAGGTGTCAGCATGCTGGTCCAGCCTGTGGTGGCCAGCAGAAAGGTGTCCACATTGATGAAGGAGATGAGGAGTACATCTGAGGCAGGCAGTAGGGGTGACAGGTGGTCCGTACTCCTGCCACGGGTTTGAGTAGGAGCTTGGGGATCAGGCTGGTGGCGAAGGAGGAGTCCACAGTGGAGAGGCTGGTGAGGAGGAGGTACATGGTGGTGTGCGGGCATGGTTCCGAGACGATGGCCAGGACGGTGAGCATGTTCCCAGCAACAGTGACCAGGAAGACACACAGGAGGAGCCAGAAAGGGGCTTGCTGCTGCCCCGGGTCACTGGTGACACCCAGCAGGAGAAACTGAGTCTCGTCTGGGTCTTTGGCCCCTTGGACATTTCAACCATAGAGTTGAAATTCTTAAGAGACCACCTGCAGATATTGTTATTCAAATTCAAGTGAAATGAGATAGCAGAAATGATGAGATTTTCATCTAGGTGCTTACTCCATCACCATACAGGTACATGCGCAGCTCTCTGCTAGTCCTGTGGGGCTGCCAGGGAATGCAGACCAGACTCCAACCTCAGTCGCTACACTGCATTCCAGGGAGCACTCGCTAGACTCGCAGTCAGTGAACCTACAGATGTGAGACTTGTTAGAAATGGTGAGGCATCTTAATGAAGCACAGTGCCCGGCTTATGAGGGAAGACATTGTGTGGAATGTGAGACAATAAAATGTGCTTTTAAAGTATTTTCTGTTTCTAAAATATCCACATTGCTTCATATGTTGTTTAGCAATTTTAAATGGAAGCATCACACACATGTATCAGGCTTGGCCAGGACCCTGACCTCCTAAAAATGAGTGTACAGCAAAGGCTTAAGAGAGACAAGATTATGGTTTTGGGGTCCAGAAAGGTCAGAACTGTCCCGGAGCTAAGACAAAAACTTCTCTGCACTGCCTGTATTTATTGGATTTCGGACACGTGTGGGAGGTGTGAGGTAACGTGAAAGGAAAGGCTGAGCAGGGCCTTGAGAAGTTAGAGCAAAGTCTTCCAGAAATAAATTTTGCCAATGAAGAGAACTATTTTATCTCTAAGGCTGACAGTTCCTGCTCTAGAACAGGGAGTGAGAGCCTGTGTTCTCAGCTGCCTCAGCCGTGGTGTCATCTTGTCTTCAGAGCACTGCCGTCAGCAACTTGACTCTTACACAGCCTGGTCCCCAACACACACCCTTTTAGAGTGAGCACCTTTTGTGCCTTGAGGGGACCCTTCTCTCACTGTTCCCACCCTGCCCTCTGCACTCTGCTATTCCTGAGGAAGTTGAGGCAGAGAAAGACCGAGAGCCCCTGGCTCAATGGACTGGAGACGGACTCCATTCCTGAGTGCACTGCTCTTCTCATTTCCCCTTTATCCAGTGGGGGTGATGTGGTGGGGAGTGAGGAGAGGCTGTTAATTAGGGTGTTTGATGTAGTTCTGGTGAAACAGAAGTCAGAGGGCTGTAGCTGTAGAGTCACAACGGCTATCAGGCAGAATGCCGACAGCAAGCAGTCTCAAATACCTGCCCCTCTTCTGAGAGGACTCATCCCAGAGAAGGGGCTGTGAACCCGCTGACACAAAATCCAGGGCCTGTCAGTGACCCAGCAGCTGTCTCATTCCAGCTTCCCATGGATGCCACCTGAGCCAATCTTAATTCCTTTCCCTAGATTCTCCCACTGGAGGGAATCCTCCCCTCTAGGGACTGATTTGTGGTTCTCTGATTGCCCCCCTAGCCATGCGGCTTCAGCAGGAGCTATGTAGGTGACATGTGAGGCTCCACCCACTGCCCATGGGGACTGCCTGCTGGGGTGCCTTTGGCAGTGATGGCCCTCTAACAGCATGGCCCCCACCAGAGGAGAGCACCCACTCACCCCCAAAGCAGCCTGCTTCTTTGTACTCTCTGCTCTTAAATGGTCTGTAGTTCAGGGACTGAGTTAGGGTGGTCTTGAGGTCTTCTCTGTAGATCCCTGTGGGATTGCTTTTGAAGAAAAGTTGACTAAGTCATTATGCAGAGACAGGGTCCTGATTTGAGGTATTTGGGGATATGGAGTATGAGGCAGGTTGGACACAACAGGGCCACTATGCTAGTTGCCACTGTGATCAAATTTGTACTTCTTGTTTTTATACAGTTAATTGATAAAGCAAAGTACTCTCAGGCCAAGACTAAATAATACCTAGAACTTGTTAGCTGGTTGAATGCATAAATATTTCCCCCATACACTGACTGACTTACATTTCTGCTACCTTCTGTGGTCCTGGTATGGCAGCATGTATGGTCATCCATGGTAGTCAGGGAAAATGTCAGGACCCTATGGTTAGAGCTGTATCAAGAGCAGCCCTCTCTTTTCTGTGTTCTGTGGCATAGGTGTGATACCTGGGTCCTGGGCAGCACAGTTCTTCTCATTCTCTGGGCAGGACATAGTGTCATTTTATGGGTGTGGGAGCTTTATGGTCTGCACCATAGAGTGAGCTCCCAGAGGTCCTTATTATGGGGCAATCCACAAGGGAGTTTGTTTGTGTTCTGAAAATCACAAATGAATTACCTTCCTTCAGGGAGCCAAGGAGAAAGAAAGAGGATTAGTGTTTATTTTGTAGGTCAAAGATAGAGGAGTTATTTCTGGTTTTTCTTTGGTTTTTGTGCAAGTTAGGCAAGCACTCTACCACTGAGCTACATTTCCAGCCCTTTTTAAATTGTATTTTGAGACAGAGTGTCTCTAAGTTGCCCAGGCTGGCCTCTAACTTATGATTCTCCTGACTCACCTGCCCAAGTAATTCGGATTATAAGCCTGTGCAACAGTGCCCAGCTTCTGTTAGGAATTTTTAAGGATAGTTCAAAATCCTCCTGGGATATGGTCCTCAATGGATTGGCATTCACTTAAGAGGGATGACCATGTTCTTTCCAAATATTGTCTACCTCATTTTTATGCTCATCAAGAGCAGGAGAGTTGAGGAATGCAGATCCTAATTTGGAGCAGAACTTCGTTATCCTTTGATGATTCAGAATATGGATTTTGGAATTCATGTCTCAGTTATTTTTCTCTCATTGCTAGGACAGAAATACCTGACACCCAGAAATAAGGAAGGGAAGGTTTATTTAGCTCATAGTTTATGGAGGTTTCAGTCCACACTCAGCTGGCTCCAAGGCAGAGTGGCACATGGCAGAGGGCAACAGTTCACAGCGGCAGAAGACAGCAAAGCAACAAGAGCAAAAAGGGAGGAGCAGGCAGCAAGCAGCCTCTTTACCTCCCTTATATTGTACGTAAGTTACCCATCCTGCTACACCCAGTGCAGGGTGGGTGTAGCACTCACAGCCATAATCCCAGCACTCACACCCATAATCTCATTGGACCATGAGTCAATCAGAAACTCTAGAAGCTCACTCTATGACTGCATGAGGCCTTGGGGGGACATCTAGACACAAACCATAACAGTTGGAAAAGCAAAAGATGTGAGAGATCCAGCTAACACATGATGAGGTAAACAGGAAAGGATATCAGCCTTGGAGTCTTTGTTGAAAAGAACCTGGGGATATGGTGGTAAACTTTTTCTTGCTGTTCTGCTTAGAGAATTAGGTCACATGTGTAATATTTGTTCTGTACCTGATATTGCCTGCCAATTTATGACATAAAATATGCTAAGGTTATTAGGATGATCTTTTTTGTCTGGGTAGCATGAAGAATGTTGGCCAGAAGCTAATTGGCAATATGTCTAGGCTTGGTCCCTAGCAGAAAGTCACAATCCAGAAGGTCCAGCATTGCCTCTTGACCTGCAGTTACCATACGAAGAGTCCTTGGGCATTGTGTGGCAGTCAGCCCCTTCTATCCTGGGATGCGGTGGGGGAGATGGGAAGAAACCTCTTTATGCTTCCATCTAGGTCTCTTTGTAGCACACAGGACTTCTGGGGAAGCCTAGAAGCAAGTGAGGACAGCAGGTTATCACAAGAGTTTCCCTGACAACAATTACCACAATCCCTTTTACCTCTGGGAGCCAGGCTCTTGGGTGGTGCAGCCCTTGCTTTCAGAAACGAGTCAGAGATGATTCTTGCAGTGACCTGAGTGGCCATGGTCTGTCTGGGGAAGACTTTCCCCACTCTGTTACCTCACGTATTGGTCAGCTTTCCTCTTGTTGTGTTATGAGTTAGATCTAAAAATGACCCCAAACCTTCGTGTAGTGATGGAATCACTTGGCACCATAGCCAACTTGGTTTTAGAAGGTGGGGTCTGGTTGGAAGAGGCGGTCACTATTCCAGGGTGACCTGGAGCAGTTTGCCTCCCTCTCGGCTCCTCCAGGCTCTCTGCTTCCTGGCCCCCACCATGTGAGCAGCTGTCCTCCCCCAGGCCCTTCTGCCGTGCTGCTTTTACCGGAGCAGCCAACTACGGACTGAAGCTTCTAAAAACTACAGACCAAAATAAATCCCCCCTCCTTTAAGTTGCAGGCATTATGTATTGTGTCTCAGAAATGACACTGTGGGCCTCGGTCACAAATTATTTATTTTGTAATAGATCTTTCTATTAGGGGTTCTCTTTTATTTCATGATTCTCTTGTCATTTTGGTTTTTGGAGAAGAATCCCCACATGATGAAATAGCCATATGACACCACCGCAAGGATACATGCTTTCATCAGGACCTGAAATCAGCACCAAGAAAACCTTCATCACATGGTTCAGGTGACAGTTACCAGCGTTCTTCACCATGAAAACTGTGTTTCCTTTTCCAGAGCCTACTCTTTGGCAGAAAGTACTGATTGCAGCTCACTGTCTGGAGAGAGGAGAGAAGTCAGCTTCACATTCTGGTGAGTTGGAATTGGGAGGATGAAACATCCTCATATATTATTTAGAAATTTGTAAAGAAAGTTTGTTCCTTCTCTCTCACTTTTTTTGCTTATTCAATTACTTGTTTTTAATCTATATATTATTATTTATGTTTATTTCATACTTTGAGTTATAATACAATATTGGCTGAGTATCTCTTATCTGAAATGCTTGGGATCAGAAGTAATATGTTTTTCAGATTTTGAAATACTTGTGTATATATATATATATATACATATATATATATATATATATATATATATATATATACACACATTGAGATACCTTGGGGATAGCATGTAAGTCTAAATCTGAAATTAACTTACATTTCATGTATAAATTATGCATATAAGCTGAAGGCAATTTTACATAATGCTTTTATAGTAACTGCATTTTGACTGCAGCTGTCACATAAATTCAGGTGTGGAATTTTTCTCTTTGTGCATCCTGCTGTGCCTCAGAAATTTTGGTTTTTTGGAGTATTTTAGAATTTCTGATTAGGCATGCTGTACAATTTTTTTTTGTAGCCAGAACTGAACTCAGGACCTTGTGCTTGCCAGGTAGGTGCTGGGTATGCTCAAACATTACTTACTTTGTTGCTGGAATTGTTCCAATTTTCCTTCCTTCCTTCCTTCCTTCCTTCCTTCCTTCCTTCCTTCCTTGTTTCCTTCCTTCCTCCCTCCCTTCCTTCCTTCCTCCCTTCTTCCCTCCCTTCCCTCCTTCCTTTCTTTCATCCTTTCTTCTTTTCTTTCATTTTTTGTTGGTACATTCATTCTTACTTTCTCATTCTACAGAATTCTCCAAATTCACCTTTTTTTTTCTGTACCAGGACAAAATCAGCTATTTTTTTTAACCAGGAGCCAAAACCAATAATTTTTGATCCACAGCACAATAAGCATGAAATCCAGAACAACAGATGACCAGCTTGAAAACTGGTCAGAATCCTGAGACTCACACATGAAAAGTTAGTAGAGTCAGATTTACTAGGATTCAGAGCTCAACAGTTAGACAAAGCCAGCTCTCAATATCTGTGTGGCCCAAAGTCAAAGCCCATAATGCAGACATTGCTGAATGCTCATTGACATTGTCAGATACTGAAAAGGAAAAACTATACAAGAGAAATTGTTCTTTTAAAAACTTTATTCTTTTTGAAACTGCCTAGCTCTGTAACTGCTTCATGGCTTTGTAATTACTTTCCTGACCCCTGTAACCAGGAGAGCATGACCAAACATGAAGGATGCCTCATTGTACCATTGTACCAAGCTTTATGAACTGATGATCGTTAATCTGCCCTTGTAGCCAATGATCTCATTCTGCCAGCGAATCAGAAGAACTGCCAGGCTGTTCTGTCTTCACTTTGTACATCCTTTGTACCTCCTGCTTGTGCATCCTATCAAAGCCCTAGACCACCAGAGATCTTCTGGGAATGATCCTGACCAGTGCCCATCGACATAAGCACATCTGCCTCTAGATCCTGGGTGTTGTGTCCGTGTTTCTGTTTGCCATTGCAATATAAAGTACTAGAAAGCCTAGCATCTCTCCTGAAGCAACAGGTGACAGTATAAGACTGGGTAATAGGAACCATCTGCAGAAGACTGTAGTCACCAGCAGATAGCTGGAGGGGCTTCTTGATATTACCAGGCTCTCTGTAAGGGCTCCCTGGTAGGCCTCCTCCTGGAGTAGAAACTTGAAGGACAAATTGAGGGAGGTGACTGCATGAAATGTGGAAATACCTCCCATGGCCTTGGCAGGAGTTTCCTGGCTCCTCTGGAGAGAATGGTGTCTCAGGAGTGGTATACAGGATGACGCTCTATTTCAACATTTACTGAGCTGCAGTCAAACTTTTCTCCGAGTTGTTTAATTGGCTCCCAAAGCATTGGCCCCTAATGGCTGATTAGCAAGGATGGGAACTGCCTGTGGGGCCGAGGGTGCGGTGCCTCCCAGGAGCCCACGTGGCAAGAAGGAGGCTCCTGGCACAGGACTGGTCCCTGGGAGCTCAGGCCCTGGAGGGAAACTGCACAGACATAGTCCTGACTTTCTGGCCATCCCTGGGGAGGACTCTTCTGCCTGGCATAGCGCCTTCATCTATAATGTGACATCACTAGAGACTTCTCATGGTGCTTTGCTGTAATTTCTTTTTTTTTTTGACAATGGATGCTGCATTACATAATATTATCTTCACATTTGTTACTCAGTTATAAACCAGAATATTGCAAAAACAATAAAGGAAATACAGAAGATACTAGAGAATTAACAATGGATGCTGTATTACAAAATATCTTTTGTTAGTTACACAAATAATGGCATGTGCGATTAATTCAACAGTTTTCTCCACCCTCATCTCCATTGTTCTCCCACCCAATCTGTCATCTTCTCTCTGATAATAACTGTATTTTTTGGTTTATTTACTCCCTTGGGCTCTCACATTGGGATGGCACATGGCTGCTTCAAATTATGCTCTAACAAACATGGGTGCACTCAAGTTATTATGGCACTGGGTGGAAAAGCACCCATCCTCAAAGACGGCACATAGGCAGGGAGCCAGATGCTTTGCTGTAATTTCTCATTAGTTCATGTCCTGCAAGTGCACTGCACACAAAGACCCACACCAGGGATGAATTACCTGGGCCCCTGGAGCAATCTTCCCCATCTCCCATGTACTTGGCCCATGAAGAGATGCGAAGTCAGTGATGCTGTAGTGGCTCCCAGCTGTTAGAGGCTGAAAGACATAAGGATCTTGCAGAATTAACCAGCGCATGACCACTCATGACATGGATAGGCCAGCCAAGTCACAGGCCTTTCCCCTTCTGCCCGCACCAAGCTGTGGACCTTGCAGGGCTTTTTTTTACCCCTTTAGGCAAACTTCTGTATGACCAATCATGACTTCCCAGGATGAACTTGGGGTACCGGTTGGTTAGAGAATGATTTTATTTTGGCCCTGTGCTTTTTAATGAGTTCATTGACTTCTCTCCATCATTCTCCTCCAGATACCTAACTCTGGACAGAGTTTAGGGAGAGAGAGATTGAGAAATATATCTTATAATTCACTCCCTGGCTCTTTCCATTCAACCTGGCTTTTTGGTTGTGTCTCAGTGAAGTCTGCTGCGTTGTATCATCTAGTATCCTTGTCAAATCTCTAGTTACTTAGATTCTGTTGCATTAGTCTGACTTTGATATTTAGGGATATAACTTCCCAATTTCCCATTAAGTAGTAAAAAATACCATTTTTTGTCTAAAATTCCATAGGTCTTAGTTGGGAGAGATTCCGTCTAGCAAATGGCAGATTATCAGGAGGAAACAAGCACGGTTAGAAACATGTCATACCTTATGCAGGGAAGAAGCGAATCTTCTCCAAACATGTGATGGAACTCTGTACTTCTTAGCATTTTAATAAAGAGCATCAAATCTTAGAGTGACAAGACAAAGGACAAGACTATTGGGCTTCTGAGCTGGGAAAAGCATGGGGGGGGGTCATTAAGCCTGCTCCCAGGTTCCTCTGGCATCTGCAGGCGCCGAATCAGGTGGTGGCTTCTCAAGTAGGGGAGGGTTTATGCCTCTGGTTCTAGGAGGCAAAGGAGGGACCCTTAGAAAGAGCCCTGTCTGTGTGACTCTTCCTCCTGCCATCAGGCAAACAGGAAGGCAGAGAAAGCTCCTGCTATTCAATTTTCTTCAGCTCAACAATCCTCAATGTTTTAGCAAGAAATATTTTGGTTTCCTTCCATTACACTAACCTATCATCAGTCATTCTTCAATATATGACTTTTTATTTTTTTAGAACAAGAACTCTGTTGAGCACTGTAGGGCATTTGCCCACGTATAAACTCTCATACTTTCCCCAACTGAGTGTATAATTTAACAATGGGATGAGACGTGTGAAGATGTGGCTGTTGCAAGGAAGACTAGAATGAAAACCAAATAAGCCTTAGAACCTTAAGCACCAAAACTTAGTCCATGTTGTTTTATCTGAAACAATGCACTGAACCTCCTCTAGAGCAAATCTGGAGTTAGAAAGTACCTGAAGTTTGCCATGTGCTGTCAGGTTCCTATTGCCACCATGTGCATCCCCTGGGGTCCATACTCAGTTTGAGGAGCCCTGTATGGTGAGCTCCATCATGTCTGTGGGATGCTATTTGTTAAGGGATGAAGACATACGTACACTTGATAGCATTTTTTTAAAATTTTATTTTAAAGACAAAAGAATGGAGACATATGAACCAGAAAAGCCATAAACAATACAGAAAATACAAAGTTATACAGAATATAGTAGGGAATTAGAACTGGATGTTGTATTACATAGTTATCTTCACATTAGTTAACACAAAAACATTAAAGGAAATACCAAATTATAGAGAAGATTGTAGGGAATTTGCACTGGATGCTGTATAATATAAAGTTATCTTCATTTCTGCTAGTACAAAAACGACTGAGGAAATACAGAATTATAGAGAACATAGAAGGGAATTAGCTCTGGATGCTGTCCTACATAATGTTACCTTCATCTTTGTTACTCAGGTTACACAGATGATGGCCCTTTTGATCAGTTCGTTTTTTCTCCT
>PVLD010024727.1:0-24929 GCA_004027595.1 Dinomys branickii
CAGAAGTGAAGATAACTTTATATTATACAGCATCCAGTGCAAATTCCCTACTATCTTCTCTATAATTTGGTATTTCCTTTAATGTTTTTGTGTTAACTAATGTGAAGATAACTAGGTAATACAACATCCAGTGCTAATTCCCTACTATATTCTGTATAACTTTGTATTTTCTGTATTGTTTATGGCTTTTCTGGTTCATGTGTCTCCATTCTTTTGTCTTTAAAATAAAAAAAAAAAAAAAAAGACAGTGAGGGCTGGAGATACATATCCATGGTAGAGCTGTAGTCATAGCAAATATAATCAGAAATAATACAATAAAGCCAAACACGTAGCACTTCTGATTGTATGTATATGACACAGGAGAATAGCTCAGGGGAGTAGCCTGCCGGAGACCCTGGGTTCAGTCTCCAGCATCACAGGACCTACATACATACATACATACATACATTCATACATGTGTACTGTGGGGAACCACTTCTGGCTGCTCTAAAGCCTGGGGCATTTGAGAACTCAGGAGGATACGACCCCTGCTACCTGGCATATGGTCACAACAGGACACACTTACATAAGCATGACTTAGCATAGACAACCACACGTGGGATGCTCTGTTATAATACTACACAAGAATGTAATGCTAGCCGGGCGTGGTGTCACACGCCTATAATTCCAGCACTTGGGAAGCTGAGGCAGGAGGATCATCATGAGTTGGAGATCAGCCTGGGCTACAAAGTGAGCCTGAACTTCATAGCAAGACCCTGTCTCAAAAAGACAAAAAAAAAAAAAAAGTAATGCTTGATTGCAGGCAACATAGGGGTCAGGGATATAGCTCAGTGGCACAGCACCTGCCAGGCAAGTGTGGTCCTGAGTTCAACTCCCAGTACAAAAAAAAACACCAAAAAACAGCCAATATACAGGTGAACAAAAAAGACGCTGCTGCTGCTGCTGGTGTCAACTCCATATGCCTTCTTTTCCTTGGGGACCTCACCCTTGAAAGTGTCCCCTCAGCACCTCCACCTCAACACACACATACACACGCCTACATACACACACAGTGAAATAAGGGTCATTTCTGTTTCTTTGTTATCTATAATACCAGCTTTGGTTTCATTATGTCAAATTTGAGAAATTTCAAGAATACTGTCTGTGACAGGTAGAACAATGGCTGCCAAGAGATGTCTGTGTCCTAATTTCTGAAATACATAAAGAGGTTATTCATATAGCAAAAGGGATTTTGCAAGTGTGGTTAAATTAAGGTTTGAGATAGGGACCGTATCATGGCCCATCCAGGCGGGCCCCATGTGATCAGAAGGGTCCTTACATGTGAGAGTGGAACAGGGGAGTCGGGCAGAATGACAACAGAACTAGAGCTGAGAGTGATAACATTTGCCAGAGGAAGAGACCACAGACCAAGGAATGCAGGGCAGCCTCTGGAGGCTGGAAGAATCCGGAAATGACTTTACTCCTGAAGACTGCAGAAGGGGATGCAGCCACTACCGGTACCTTGGCCTTATCCCCAAGAGACTGTTTCGGATTTCTGACCTTCAGACTTGTAACAGAGTAAATTTATGCAATTTTAAGGCATTGAGTTTATGGTAATTTGTTACAGCAGAAACAGGAAAGGAACCCAGTGAGGGATCTTGAGGGGCTTTGTTTTGGTGTTGGGTTTGATTTTGGTTTTTGAGACAAGATCTCGCTCTGTACTCAGGCCAGCCTTGAACTCACTGAGGTCCGCCTCAGTGCACCACCACGCCCACTCGCAGGTTTCATCAGAAGGTAGTACAAGCCGGAGTGGTTCCTGTTGCTGCTTTTATGGCACTGGATTGAACCAAGGGCTCAATTCAGACAAGCTCTCTACCACCGAGCTATATCCCCAGTCCTGTATCCGAATGTTGACTGAAGGACAATTCTTACGCATTTTAACCGGGGCAAACATCTTTTAAATAGAAATAATTTAGGCAAACATATTTAAACAGCACCCATAGAGACTTGACTACTTTCCTGGTTTTGTTTCCTTCCCAAAGCGTTGCTGGTGTCCTGTCTGATAACTGCAAATGGTTTGCACAAATACAAGGCAGTGCTTACCTTTTGAAATAAATACCTGATCATAATTATTATCAATAACTGCTCCTCCCGCAAAGTGATGAAGTAATAACCTTTACAATCATGTAACTTCTTTCCACTGTATGATACTACACACTTCAACATACGTTCATTACACCAAAAAATACCATTGAACATCATTACCATGTCACTGATGATGAGCTCACCATGACGAGCCACCTTAGAAGAGCAAAACAAAAGAGTGTCCAGCAATGATCAAATTTACATAATCCTGTGCCTTAGTTGACCCTGGATGCATCTTTGACAAGCTGCTTTTTCAGGATGCCCCACCTAATCGAAGTTCATAACTTGCCTTCGAGAGGGTGAGACTTGTGCAGAATTTAAAGGGCAACAGCAATTGGAGTCAATTATATATTAATGTAAATGTTTTTTTTACAGGGAATCTAACTCAGGACCTTAGCATTGCCAGGAAGGTGCTGTGCTGCTGAGCTATCTACCCGGACCCCTGATGTAATATTGTCAAAACGATTCAGCGAACTCTCGTCCCTGGGCCAGCTGCCTGCTTAGTCTTATCAGCAGCCCTGATATGACGAGGGATGAAGGAAAATGGATGTAGCTAAGAGACAACCAGGAAAACAAATGCACCTGCTGAAAGCGCATAGTAACATTCTGGAAAAGCAACACAAAAAGGTAATGAACTAGACAAAAACACCTGCCTTAGGTTTATCAAAAGGGTGAAACCCATAATGTACAGTCAACACAATTATTAAGAAAAATGCTAACATGATTATACAACTTTATTTACGTATTTGGTTTTTTGGGGGACAAGATCAAGATCTTGTCTTGATGAAGTCCATGCTGACCTAGAAGTTGTAGTGAACCTCCTGCCTCAGCCTCCTGAGGGCTAGGATGATAGGCATGTGCCACCTTGCCTGGCTAATTACACAATTTTAAAGCTAAGCTAAAAATATAAATGGTCAATTCAGAAAAAAGGAAAAACAAGTGGGTAATAAAGTCAGAGAAAGAAGGAGAGAGAAAAAAGGAAAAAAAGAGAACAAAGCAAACTGCAAAGTGAATAGGCACAGTCTTATAATCACAGGAAAAGACTGATACCCAATATGGCTGATAATCGATGTTTACAGATAAACACTCTACTGCTGTCTCTGAATGATGAAAGGTAGGGGAACATTCACTTTCTACATTACACATTTCTTAGCATTTAAATACTTACAATTCATATGTTATCTTCATAATTGGAAAAAAAAATACAGGATTTAAAATAGGGTTGGATGCCAGGTATGAGGGTGCACACCTGTAATCCTAGCATTTAGTAGGCTGAGGCAGGAGGATTGTCAGTTTGAAGTCAGCCTAAGCTACACAGTAAGTTCTACAGAGTTCAGTGTCAGTGTGAACTATAGAGTCAAACCTTATCTCAAAAAACTTTTTTATAAAAGGGAAGCTGGAGGTAGAGCTCATGACAGAACACTTGGCTACCAAGCATAACGCCCTGAGTTCCAGCATCACAAAAGTCAATTCATTAATTAAAAATAAGAAACCAAGCTGGGCATTGTGCCACACTCGTGTTATCCCAGCACTCAGAGGGCTGAGACAGGAGGATCATTTCGAGTTTGAGACCAGCCTGGGCTAAAAAGTGAGCTCAAGACTAACCTGAACCTCACAGCCGGACCCTGTCTCAAAAGGACAAAAATAAAAAAATAAATTAAAAAAAAAAGAATCTACCACCAAAAGTCTTAAAGTCTGTTACCAGGAGGATAGTTTTTAAACTAGTAACACACTAACTTCTCACACTCAGACACTGAAAATATACACTGGAGCAATTTGGAAAAACAGCCTAAAATGCAGATCCAAGCTCGCTCGCTCTCTCTCTCTGTCTCTCTTTATATATATACATATACAACCTAAATGTTAAATAATCAGGACAGGTGACATAAATTAGTGTAGTTTCATATATTATTGCCATTAATAACAATATAGAAGTCTGCAGGGCCAGGGATATAGCTCAATGGCATAAGTGCCTGTCTGACAAGCACAGGGTCCTGAGTTCGATTCCCAGTACAAAAAAAAATAGAAGTCTACAGATGTAAAAACATGCTTGTAAACTTTTTGAAAGTGTAAAAATGAAAGCAGATAAAAAAAAAAAGCAAAGCCAGGCATGGTGGCGCACGCCTGTAATCCCAGCTCTCGGGAGGCTGAGGCAGGAGGATCATTGGGAGTTCGAGGCCAGCCTGGGATGCAAAGGCCAGTATGAACTGCATAGTGAGACCCTGTCTCAAAAAAGGGGAAAAAAAAGCAGGTCACAAAACCGTATTTAGGGCTGGGGATATAGCTGAGTGGAATAAGCGCCTGCCTAGCAAGTGCAGGGTCCTGAGTTCGATCCCCAGTACCGCAAAAAAAAAAACAAAAAAAAAAACGTATTTACAGTGTGGTTCTGACTTTTATAGACCTAAAGCTACAGATTCTAACTTCCCTAAGTCCCTGACCCACATTTAGTTCAAGTAAATAACTGATTATGGGGGGTAATGGGGCTGGGTACAACCTGTCATCTCCCAAAGCAGTTCAGTAACTTGGTCCCGAGGCTCCCGCCGCCCGGCCGACCCTGTGTTGTGTGAGGGGTTCTCCATCACACTCTTCCTCTCTT
The DNA here is from genome assembly GCA_004027595.1 of Dinomys branickii. Lineage (NCBI taxonomy): Eukaryota > Metazoa > Chordata > Mammalia > Rodentia > Dinomyidae > Dinomys > Dinomys branickii. The sequence goes on from PVLD010024727.1 coordinate 4,721, forward strand.
CCCTCTCACTGTTGATAAAATGGCAAATTTGTCACTTCTCAAATGTGCATATAATTTATGAAATTTCATTTAAGGCTCATCACACTCATGTTACTAATCTGTTAATAGACCAGAAAATAAAAGACAAAGGGGGTGACAAATTTAATTAATTTTAAATAAGCAAATTGATTAACCAACCTCTCCAGTAGGTAATGTCAAATTCTGTCCTCCTAAACCAAGCAGAGAAAAATGACAAGCAGTTACCACAAATACGAGGAGGTGATGATAAAATTTGTAGGATTACTGTCCTTAGGATGGCAATGTCTTAGGCTATGAAAATAAACCCCAGGTGCATTGCATGGTGTGAGCTTCCACTACATGGAAGGCAGATCCAACTGTTAGAAGGGTACAGCTCCTAACGTGTGGAATTCCCAGGGGCCCACTCCTTCCTTCCCACCCTTTAACCCCCCATAGGTATCTTTTTCTTTTCTTGTTTTTTTTTTTTTTTTTTTGTCTTTTTGAGACCGGGTCTTGCTGTGCAGTTCAAGTCGGTCTTGAGCCCACTTTGTAGCCACAGCTGGCCTCGAACTCACAACGATCCTCCTGCCTCATAGGTATCTTTAACCAATAACCCTAATCTCAAATCCTTAACTGACAATCCTATCATATAACATAGATTAACAGTCCAGAAACAGATCTGTTCCCCCTCCATTGGCAAACGAACACAACCCCAAAGGACCATGATATAAAACTAATATAATTTTAATGACACTGTATTAGTTACATTTACAAAAATGTAATAACAAATTTTTATATTGCTGAGTTGCTTGTGTATGCATTTTCTATATTTAATTGTTTAGATGTTTGCAGACTCTTACAGGTTAAAAACATATGACACTTTAGACTGATTTTTCATTGAAACCCATATGATCTGACAATAGGAGCACCCCTGTCGGGGTTTCATGGGCATGGAAAGGGTTGTGGTCAGGATCCCAGACACACCACTGAGGTGTACAAGTACCTGCCACGTACTCAGTCAGGGAAAGCTCGCAGGAACTCTGTGATACTGCTGCTATCCCCATTTTCAGAGGAAACAGAGGCCCAGAGTCACATGACCTGCCCCACGTCACACAATTAATGTGACAATTAGTGGCACAGCCAGAATTTCAAGCTTAGCAGTGTGGGTGGTTGTCCCCAACTGAATTTAGAAATGTCCCCTACAGATACATGTGTTACAGGCTTGGTCTCAGCTCGAGCTTGCTGGGAGGAGGAGGACTAGGAGCAGGGAGTTAGCTCACTGATGACATCTGCAAGGGGATGTCTAGACTTTGACCCCTCTCTACTCTTTCATTCCTGCCAGGAATGACAGTAATGAATACTCTTTCATTTCAACTGCCAGGAGATGACAGTCCTAGTCCCCCACATGCTCCTGCCACCATGTTTAGCGCCACCACAGGCCCAAAACAACAGTAAAGAAGCTAAAGGCTGAGACCTCTGAAAGCATGAGCCAAAATAACCCTTTTCATCTTTTAAGCTGATTATTGCAAGTATTTTTGTCACAGTGATGGAAAGCTGACTAATACACCCACATGCCAGGCTAAAGCTGTTCAGTTCTACAGGAATAGGATAAATGGTCAGTACTTGTTGGGGACCACTACAAAGGGGCTGTGAGCAGGATTCAATATTAACCACTTGGCTTTTCACATTTACTTGGCAGTTGTCCGAGGCTTAGGCGCCTTGTCTGCAGATGGGCAGCTGATTCATAGTAAATGAACCTCTATGAGTCACTGGTCACTGCTGAGGCCTGTGTTGGCTTGTGACACTGTGACACCTCAAGGACAAGGTGACCTGGCCAAGGATGCCTGGCTCCCATCCCTATTAACTTCCAGGGAACTATGCCTGCAGGCATCTCAGCCCTGCTGTGAAGGCCTTCCTGGAGATAAACAGTTCTCCTAAATTCACATAATGTTACTTGGAGGAGTCCTTGAAGGGATTCCCCAGTCTTGCCCAGATTCCTGCCGAGATTCCTGCATTTTCTTCAGTATCCCCCTCCCTTGATTGTAAACCTAATAAATACAGGCCACCAGGAAAGTCTTTGGCTCATTCAGAGAATATCGAAGCTGGAAGAAAGTGAGTCCCTCCTGGAAGCCCTGAAATCATATTCCATTGTCTCATTTATTTATGCCTTTGCCATCCACTCGCTTGGGAGACTGCGGGCCTGATCAGCCTGCAATAATTTAGGGTTATTTAACCCAGTTTTTGGTGAGTACTAGGCTAAGAATGGGTCAAGGTGATTTACAGAGTATGAATCTGCCTTGCTAGGAATGTAGCACTACCTGCAACAGTCCGATACAGTAATGTGTGAATCTCAAGAAAATTTTTTTCTTTAAGAAAATTTTATAAATGTTGTTTATAAAGTGTTAACTATGAAGGGAATTTAATTTGTTTGATCTGTATGTTTCTGTGACTTTAACATGCAATGCTTAAGAAAATTCTACTACATTTATAGTATTTAAAATGAAGTTGAAACTGGGCATGGTGGCACACGCCTGTAATCCCAGCACTTGGGAGGCTGAGGCAGGAGGATTGTTGTGACTTTGAGACCAGCCTGGGCTACAAAGTGAACTCAAGGCCAGCCTGAACTGCATAGCAAGACCCTGTCTCAAAAAAAAAAAAGACAAATAAATAAAGTGAAGTTGAATATCTCAATAAGCTCACTGAGCATTAATCAAAAAACAAGTGAAAGTTTTTATTTTAACATAACATTGATAGATTTATAAATACATTTGAGAAATGTGGTTAAATGTTTAATAATGAGGCTTAAAATTAGCCATAAACCGGGCATGATGGTGCCCACCTGTAATCCCAGCACTCAGGAGGCTGAGGCAAGAGGATCCTTGCAAGTTCAAGACCAGCCTGGGAGACAAAGTGAGCTCAAGGCCACCCTGAACTGCACAGTGAGACTCTCTCAAAAGGACCAAAAATAATAATAATCATAATAATAATTACAGCCATAATAAATCACAAGCAAATTAATGAGTTCTTTCCTATGCACAAAAAGCTCTCTCACATTTAAAGTCTCATTTGACAGTTGGTTCTGTTTTGCAGAGGGAGAAGCTGGGGCAAAGGCAAAACAAAAAACACTGACTAGAGTATTAGAACAAGGAAGTGGTGGACCGTGCGCTCCAGCCCAGGTGACGCCAGGAGGCCAAAGCCTACACGTTTTGACCAGTTCCTTTACCACCTCCAATAGATTCCATTTCATTGGAAAGCAGTGTCAGGGGCTGGAGGCCTAGGGTGGTAGAACACACACTTAGCATGCTCATGGCCCTGTATTCAAGTTCTGACACCCCGAAAAGGGAAAGTAAGTTATAAATACACAGCCTGAAGGAATATATGCCAAAATGATGATACTGGTCCTTCCCAGAGTAGGAATTAGGGAAAGTCATTATTTTCATTCGTATGGTGTGATTTGAGTATAAGGAAGTCTCCATCTTTCAACACTTTTTGTAGACAGTTTTTTGTTGTTGTTCTTTGTTTTATACAGGGTCTTACTATGCAGTTCAGGCTGGTCTTGAACTCACTTTGTAGCCCAGGCTGGCCTCAAACTCCCAATGATCCTCCCGCCTCAGCCTCCCGAGTGCTGGGATTACAGGTGTGCGCCACTACACCTTTTTTATATTCCTGTTTATACTTCAACTATCCTCGCTGAGGGGTATGATTCCTGGATGAAATCTTTTTTTTTTTTTTTTTTGAGACAGGGTCTCGCTATTCAGTTTAGGCTGGCGTTAAACTCACTTTGTAGCCCAGGCTGATCTCGAACTTGCAACCATCCTCCTGCCTCAGCCTCTGAGTGCTGGGATTACAAGCGTGCACCACCACGCCCGGCTGGATGAAATCGTTTAGGACTCCCTTTTCCCATACTCCATATAATTATTTACTCCTTCCCCTGTGGTACATGTGGGTCTAGTACATGGTTTTATTAATTTGTAATACTGAATTATAGTGATTTACAGTCATGGTTCCCATTGCAGTTTGTGTCACGTGTCTGTTTTTCCAAGGACTAGCACTTAAGTGAGTTGATTAAATCAAATATATGTTGTAATTCCTTTGCATAAGCAATTATAGTTTCTTCTCCCTTTCGCACTTCTTGTTTTTTTTCGTGAAAAGATTACTCTGTTCATTTTTCTCGTTTTCTTTTTTAAAGGGGTGCTGGTCCAACGCAGGGCTTTGCCTACGTTAGGCAAGCGCTCTACCAACTGAGCCACATGTCCTTTGACTGTTGTCTAGCATCGGGACAGTGGACACCGTGAACACAACTTGAACTAAAAGTAGAGAAATTCAGTTAAGGTGTCACAAAACTAGAAAAAAGTGTGACTTGGAAGAAAAAGAAAATCCTATGTAAGGAGCCGAGGTTGGAGTCAAGTCAGATAGACAACAATTAAAAGGGAGCCAGAATCTTCTTTGCTCCCAGAGGCACTCCCTGTGCTGCAGCTCACAGACTAGATACACATCTGGCATGTACTTCCGGAGTCTGGTTTTCTACTTAAAAGCAAACCAAAAACAACAAAAACCAAGCAAAACACACAGAAAAGGCAGCTAATTATTTAACCAGAACGATGTTAGATCGCTGGGGCCTAGGAATATTTATTGTATCAAGTTGTATCAAGACCCCAGTGCGGCTGCACTCTGCCCTGCACCGCCTGCGAGGCGGAAGCAGGGCACACAGCAGCGCTGCGGGAGCCAGCACTGCCCGCCTGCCCGCCGCAGTTTAGGGCCAGGCCTGGGGTGGGGGCGGTGACCTCGGGGCCTGGCCCCACCACTTCCGGACCTCGGAAGTCCACCGCCAGGCTGGGAAAGTGAAAGAAAACACAAACTTCCCGGCCTGCCCAACCTCGGGCTGGTCTCCACGCTGCGCGGGCGGGGACGAAAGAGCCGTCGCACACAGCTCGAAGCAAGTGCCCCTTCCCCGCCGCACCGCCCACTTCCGGCCGCGAGGCCACGCCTCAGCGCGTCCTGAGCGTCTCCGGCCCGCGTGGGTGGTACCTCCGTTCGGAGCCTTCGCGCGGCGTGGGTAGCCCGTAACCCCCGGGGCCCGTTGGAGAGGTTGGAGGCTGCCGGGTCGCTTCCTGCGGGCGCTCCAGGACTAAGGGCCCGAACACTAGGATGTCGGCGTCGGGGGAAGGGAGCGGAGGCTGGCCGGTGAGAGCAGCAGGTGCCGCCGGCGCCTGCGAAGCCCCGGGTGGAGGACTACCGGGGAGAACGACGTGAGGCAGAACTGAGATTTTTTTGACGTGAATTTATTGCCAGAAAACAGGCATGACCAGAATCACCGTCTGAGCGGCCCTCGTCTCACACCGCCTTCGGAGACGGCACACGGGAAGCCGCTACCCGACGGACTCCGATGTGCTGCGCGCCGGCGCGGCTGCGGTGGGGAGACGTTCGCGCGTGCAGCGGGAAGACGGGGCTGGTGTTAGCGTCCTCTCAGGTGTCTGAAGACTGAGCGGGAGAACTCGCCAGCGAACGTGAATGCATGTATATCTCAGACATAATGAAATGGACGCGCAGCCCCTGCCCTTGGCGCGTCTGACGTCGGGCTGCATGCGCTCTCTCATTGGCTGCTGTGAGCCTTTGTGATCACGGTGAGGCGAGCTGATGGGCGCCGACCGCGGATTGCCCGGGTTCCCGCGGCCGAAGCGCACTGCCTTCACACCTCTTGTAGGGAATTTGAGGGAAGGGGAAAAAATTGTACAAACGCTTTACCTGCTGAAAGTGCTTAGCATTGCACTGGGTGCTAAATATGCTATTCATCCTTCTGCTTAGAAAATACGTCCTTGTGAGACTTCATGACCAGCTACTCCTAGTGAAACGTGTCCTGTAGACAACGCAGTAGGGCTGTAGGCAGTTGCAGAGCGAAGAGCACGCGGAACTGTACCGTGTATGCCTGCCGTGCCAATAAGGACGTGGTGAAAATTCTGACTGGGTGAGACACGTGATCATACTGTTAGTCCACTGTGCCTTTTGGGTCTAATGTAAAGGATGGGTGAATATAGTTAACAGAATTAAGGAAGAAATGATCCGTGAAGGAAGGAAGTCATAGATTTCTATCTGAAATTCCCTGGTGGAAATTTAGAAATAGGAAGCCGTAGCCGGGCGTGGCGGTGCATGCCTGTAATCCCAGCCATCGCGAGGCTGAGGCAGGAGGATCACTGCGAGTTTGAGGCCAGCTTGCGCTACAAAGTGAGCTCAAGGCCCGCCTGAACTGCATAGCAAAGACCCTGTCTCAAAAAGATTTGTAAAAACCTTCTTTTATCCTACTGAGTAATAAAAGGTGAGTCGGGCATGGTGACGCATGCCTTTAATCCCAGCACTTCGGAGGCTGAGGCAGGAGGATCGTTGCGAGTTCGAGACCAGCCTGGACTACAGAGTGAACTCAACGCCAGCCTGAACTGCGTAGCGAGACCCTGTCTTAAAAAGATGAAAAAAAAAAAAGTAATAAAATGTCAAAATAGGCTGTTCTGGTCACATGTCATTCATTATTTAACTGAACCATCACAATCTATGTGCGGTCTTTAGTATTATACAGAGAGAAATCAGGGCATTGAGAAGTGCTAATGTCATGGCTAGGATTGAGCTCCTAACCAATTTCTCTAAAAAGCAAAATGCAAGGATATAATGCAGGGACATACATTTATATAAGTGCGTTGAATTGTACAGTTAAAATGGGTGTATTTCATGTAAGTTATACCCTAATAAAGTTATTTTTTAAAAAGTCATACAGAATGAAATTTATTTTTTAGATCTCGTAGGCTAACCTTGAACTCATTTATGTAGCCCAGGCTGTCCTCAAACTCATGGCACACCTCCTGCCTTGGCTTTCCGAGTGCTGGGATCACAGGCGTGCCCCACCATGCCCGGCAAGTTTTATGTTTTTCTGGGTGTATGTCATGAACATACTGAAAGCTTCGCGCACTGGCTTGGATCATGAATGTCCCTCAAGTGCACACATGTTGCAGGCTTCACCCCTTTGCTTCTGAGCAAAGCCAAAGCACCTGTGAGGTGAATAGGCCTCTTCAGTCACCTCACGCCTTGGCGCACTGTACTGCCTGTTTCGAGCCAAGGCAAAGGGGCCCAAAGAGCTGGGATTGCAGTCTTGCAAACCCGCCCCTGGCTGAAACCAGCTTTCTTACGATGCTTAAACCCATAGTTGCCAGCCATATAGCTCAGCGGGACAGCACCTCCCTGGTGGCAAGCATGAGGTTGTGAGTTTCATTCCTGTACCAAAAAAAAAAAATCCCTAACCCATAGTTGCCGCATCCATCCAACAGACAGGTCTGTGTCTCAATTGCACAGCCCTCCAATAATGGCAAACTCCACCAGCCTCAGTAGAATATGACACACTGGATTTCACTGGTAGGACTCCTACACAATCTTAGTTTTCTGAGAGAATACTATTTTGCAATAGCAGTCATAAGAACCGTCGCATCATGAGTGAAAAAGAAAAGGGTTACGAGCTCAGGTGTGAGCCTTAGAGCAATCTGATCAGGACACAGCACCCTTCACGGAGGGGAGGAGACCCCAGCCAGCGCTGTCCACCAGGCCTCTTGTGCAAGGTTTAGCATGGCAACCGGAATCTCAACTCTTGTGACTTTTCTTGTTGCTGAGACGAAATACCTGAGACAGAAAATTAAAGGGGAAAAGGTTTATTTAGCTCACAGTTTGCAGAGATTTCAGTTCATAGTGGCCTGGCTCCTGTGGTGGGTGGCATGGCAGAGGGGCATCACAGAGAGACCATTCGTACCAGGCAGGAGACAGCAAAAGCCAGCGACGAGTCTTTCCGGCCCTGGTGTTTTACCCAGGCTAGGCGGGGAGCACGCACACCCATAACCCAGTGCCCTTAACCCCAGCGTCGCACCGTGAGTCAGTCCCAGTGTCACACACACTAGATCCAGCCACCTCTGAAAAAGCCCCTCCTATGACTGCATGAGGCTTTGGGGGGACAGCCAGACACAAGCCATAACAGCGTGGTACCTGGTTAAAACCAGGACAGTCGGAAGCACGGTACAGAGCCTGAGCTGAGACCAGTGTGAACACCTAGACTTCGGCTGGTGGTTCCTGTCTTTAACATTAATCTTAACTGTTGGTGCAGCCGGCTTGGCAATGACAGCGGCTGTGTCCTGTCAGACATGAATAAGCCTGTAATTGACACACAAAAATGTGTTTCCACTCCAGCTAATTTCTACTACAGTTTTTCTCAGCTTATTAATAGAATGCAAAATGATTCATTCCAGAAATGTACTCATTTACTAGAAACAATTCTGAACAGGTGGAAACAATTTTAATATGCAAGTGTTTTAGTGTGTTTTCCTTTAGCAATACACATGGGGGCACACTGGGGATTCCAGCCAAGCCCTCTACCACAAAGCTCTATCCCCAGCCCTTTTTTAATAAATAGGGAAATAGGGCTGGGGACATAGCTCAGTGGATTAGCGCCTGCCTGGCAAGCATAAGGTCCTGAATTCGATCCCTAGTACTGAGGAAAAAAAGGGGAAGTAGGGGCCAGGGAGATGGCTCAGCAGCACAGTGTCTGCCGGCAAGCGGAAGTTCCTGAGTTGATTCACAGTACCAAAAAAAAAAAAAAAAGGTAATAATTAGGAAAATTAATAAATTCTGCTTAAAAACAAAAAGAGAGGACACAGAGCTGGGCATAGCAGAAAATGCCTGTGATCCCAGCACTCTGAAAGGCTGAGGCAGAAGTATTGCAAATTTAAGCCCAACCAGGGCAATTTAGTGACTTAATGAGAACCTGTCTCAAAAATAAGGGCCAGTGGTGTAGTTTAGTAGGAAGGCCCTGAGTTCAATCCCCAGTACTGGAAAAGAAGAAGAAAGAGGAGGAGAGGGAGAGGAAGAAGAGGAAAAAAGAGAAAAACAGAATTGTTAGGCTTCATAAACACAATTTTTTGCTCCTGGCTAATAGAATAACATCTTACAGCTTATGCATGGTAAATAGTCAAGAAATAACCTGAAGGTCCTTTTAGAAATCAACCAGCCACTCTCTGCCTCTCTTTCATTCGTACACTGAAATGGTTGTTAGAAATGTTTCCTGGAGTAGAAAGCCTCTCTCTATCAAAGTAGAGTAGTTTAGAACGAATGAAATCTAAAAGCTCACACCTACACAAGCTCAGAATGTTAACATTAAAAAAAAAAAAAACACAAACCCCAAAATAAGATTTGTGTTTAATGATGTTTTCTTCTTTCCAAAAAACCTAAGAGCCTTGAGGCCTGTGTATGTTAAATACTGCTGAGGTGCCAAAGCAGAGGGCTTTTCACAAGGAAAAAATGGCAAAATGTATTTATATCCTATAAAAGGGTCTGAAAAGCTGCATATCACATTATGAAGTCTCCAGTGGTGGAATTTTAAGTATTTTCCAGGACATTTTTGCTTGTCAAGTTTGTCCTATAATGTACGAATGTAGCTTTTTGTAAAAGAAAAAAGGCGTTTTAACATCCTTTTGACGACAGCAGCAAAAGATGTTACCCAGAGCTGCTAGAAATTTCCCTTTTGAGTCTTTACTTGCAAGTAGAGAAGCAAAGTACCAATTACTCATATGCAATTTGTGTGTGTGTAGTGTTTGTGAGGAGAGTCTCACTATGCAGCACAGGCTGGCCTTTAACTTGACTATGTAGCCCAGGCTGGCCTTGAACTCACAGCGATCCTCCTGCCTCAGCCTTCTGAGTGCTAGTGATACAGGAAAATAAAACTCCCAACCTGAACAATAGCTGAGACAAGTTCGTGTTCTCTAAAATTGAAGAATAAATTTTAAGAACAACAGAGGTTAAGAGCAGAATATATTTATTGAGAGAAAGAAAGCTTCTGTCCAAGAGAGGGACAGAAGAGGGGCCCAGAGTAGGTTACCCCCCCGACTTGTCTTTTCTAGGGACTTTTATAGGGAAAAACCATGAGGTCAGGTGGATCCAAGGTAGGGGAAATGGACAAAACTATGGTCAGCCAATAAGACTGTGAGGATAAATATTCAGGTACGACTGAGTAAATGGGGAAGCGAGTCACCCTAACAAGCGGGCATGAATGCAGAGCAGGGCTTTCCCTGTAAGGGGTCGGGTCAAGGACTTCCTGGCTTTTTGAAGGTGGTTGTTACTTATCAATTCCCGACATTCACACCCAGGAAGTATGTGGCTGCATTTGTTCAGTCCCCTTTGTCTTGAGTCTGGCCCACAGGTATCTTACCTTTTATGTTGGCTCCTTCGAGGGCCCGGCCCTGTCTGACTGCCTATAATATTTCTATTCTAACTCAGCCGCCTGTACCTGTAGGATTATAGGCATGCGCCCCCATGCCCAACTCAGAATTTTGACAAACTAAATGATATAGCTTTATATTTGCCTAACACTTAAAGGCAAACAATTAAGTCTCTGAACATATCTGTGATGATTGATTGATTATGTCAGTTTGAGTAACAGAAGTTCAACTACACTGCCTCAGCAATTCCGCACCCCAGGGCAGTTTGTCCCCGATGGTATAAAGAAGCAAGGAAGGAGGACAGACGCGCTTCTGTTTCTTTGGAGGGGCTCCAGTCTCCGGCTTCACCTTGGACCTCATCTCCCAGCTTCCAGGGGAGACCCATCAGCATGATGTGGGCTCACACTCCCTCTGTGCGCTTCCTCCTCCGCCTCTGGGTGGTTATCCTAAGCCAATCTTTAAATTCGTATACGTTTATGTATCTTCTGTTACATCTGTTTCTCTAGTAAACACCGAGGGGTACAATTTCTGTAAGGTGGGCTGGGGATGTAGCTCAGTGGCATAAGCGCCTGCTTGGCAAGCGCAAGGCCCTGAGTTCAATTGCCAACACCAAAAAAAAAAAATTTCTATAAGGCAATTTAGGAAATCCTCTTGGAAAACTCAGCTATGCAGCAACTATGTAAATAATAAAATGAACATCTTCCATTGGCAGTTATATCACTGGAGTTACACACCAGAGAAAGATTTAGAACAAAGCAGGTACTCCAGTAGAAAATTAAATAAAACATCATATGGAAACAGACAGGGCTGGGGATATAGCTCAGTGGAATAAGCGCTTGCCTGGCAAGCGCAGGGTCCTGAGTTCGATCCCCAGTACCGCAAAAAAAAAAAAAAGAAAAAAGAAAAAAAAAGAAACAGACAATTTCCCTAAAATAACAGCATCAAGTTAATAATTTTTTTTTTTTGAGACAGGGCCTCACTATCTGGTTTAGGCTGGCCTTGAACTTATTTTGTAACCCAGGCTGGCCGCTTAATTTACAGAGATCCTCCTGCCTCAGCCTCCTGAGTGCTGGGATTATAGGCATGTGGCGCCATACCTGGCCCAGTAAGTAGTCTTTACTTTTTTCTTGGTACTGGGAATTGAACTCAGGACCTTGCCCTTGCCAGCAGGCACTTGTACCACTAAGCTATATCAACAGCTCTTAATTGGTCTTTAAACAAACCTGAAATGTTTTTTGAGGGAACATTACCAAGGAGTTGATAACATGGCCCATTTTACAGTCTATACTAACACAATACTTTACATGAAACAGATGTTCAGTATCCTTTTTTTTTTTTTTTTTTTTTTTTTTTTTGCGGTACTGGGGATCGAACTCAGGACCCTGCGCTTGCTAGGCAAGCGCTTATTCCACTGAGCTATATCCCCAGCCCTTCAGTATCCTTTTATACAAAAATTATTCAAACTTATGCAACACAAAATATTCCTAAATTTAATTTACAAATGAAGTTTACTCACTAGACAAAATATATGGTGCAAAATTTTTTCCTTAAATTCAAGCATCTGGAAGAAAAATTTTCTATTAATGTGAGTACCCATTCAATTAAATGAATCAAGCCAGGGGTGGTGGTGCACACCTGTAATCCCAGCATATGGGAGGCTGAAGCAGGAGGATCCTTGTAAGTTCAAGAACGGCCTGGGCTACAAAGTGAGCTCAAGACCAGCCTGGACTGCATAGTGAGACCCTGTCTCAAAAAGACCAAAACAAACAAGTAAACAAACAACAAACCAGAAAACTGGTGTTATAGAATTATAAAAGACTAACCTTCTCACAATATTGTTCACTATTTTCATAGTATTTTAGTATTTATTGTATATGTGTATACATACATATGCATGCATATACATGTGTGACACACATGTACATGAGGGTTCTCTGTCTCTCTCTCTGTCTCTTCGGCCTCCGCCTCCGGAGTACTGCTGAGGCATGAGCATCAAAGCCCGGGCTACAAAGTGAGCTCAAGACCACTGCGTGGTGAGATCCTGCCTCAAAAGACCAAAACAAACAAGTACACAACGACAAACCAGAACACTGGAAAAAGGGCTCTTTCCTCGATGGAGTCACACTTTTTACGTAAATTCCCCACCATTCCAGCCCCGCTTTTCACCATTCCCCTCCCCATCTCCCGAGTAATATTTTCGCCCCCTCGCCTATGCTAGTCCTTTAACGGGGTGGCTTCCTCTGTGGTCCGCGAATCAAAGCAGTTCCCCTGGTCTCAGGACAGCTCCTCCTCCTCCGCGAGGCCGCCCCGCCCAGCTGCACTGCATCGCTCTCCTTGGTACCCAGGCGGTAGTTTGTCTCCAGCTCTAGCAGAGCCGCTTGGCAGTCGTTGTTGTTCTTGCGTTTACTGCCTTCCTTGCCAGCATGTATTTATTACCTTGTTTGCCGTTCCAGTGAAGCAAGTGTTCGTCTCAAAATATTGATGTAGAGACTTATGTGTTCCATGCATAAATCCTCACCTAAATTGTACAGCTCCTGGAGATACACAGCTCGGCCCTGCGGACAGTGACCTCCAAGTACAAAGTGCTATTCTGTATTAATTTGTATTTGAAGAGAGTGCGGGGATTAATTAAACATGTCTGTAGCTGCCTGACGTTTCCTGCCTGACACTGAGCCGGAGTTGTTGCCTCCCCTAGCCTTTCTCTGGGGATTTGTTTACGGAGAGTTGTGCTAAATAGCTGCTTTTGTTGTCCTGACCCTTCGCCTAGATCTTTCCAAAACAGCCGTTACATTTGCGTTTTCCATAACAAAAACACAGCCCGTCAATTCTCATAACCAGGAGAAAAACTGAAAACAATTCGGAGATTTTCAGACTTGCACATGCGTTAAAACCGGTCTCCCCCCCCCCAAAAAAAAAACCGGTCTCCCAGTAATGGGCATAGCCTATGATTTTGTAACTCAACAATAATTAGATCTGACTACTTGTAAACACTGAGACGCCTGTGGTGCCAAAAGTAAACTTTATTAATGTGTAGAGTGAACCAGTAATGTTAAGCAAGGTTGATGAGTAGAGTTCCTTTCAATAAATTAAAGAATTAACCTCTTTTAGCTGTTTGGGTGACCGCATAGTTTCATGTCCCCAAGTGGGCGTAGCTCTTAAAGCAGAAGTGGTGCCCGTTATCACTCGTAAATTTCCACTCACGCCAGCCCAGCGGTGTCTGTGGGCAGCTGGGGCTGGGGCCTTCCTAACAGCCTTGTTGTGTCATTGTTCAGTTTATGAGCATCTATATGTGCCATGCAAGTTGTAGGGAGAGAGGTTCCGAAATAGAACACTGAAACCAAGAAGAGTCAGAAACTACTTTTCTTTATGGACTCGGGACTTCAGAGACCTTGAAAAATTGATCTCTTTTCACTCAAGTTTCTTATAAAACTAGCTTTGCTCATGCATCTGTTACACAGTAGTTAATTTCACAAGACCAGCAGTACAGGGGAAATGTATCTGACAGAAATGAGATGTTTATAAGGTCACAGAACAAAGTGAGGGAATAAAGCGGCCCCTGCTTTACCCTTGCAAGTAGCAAACGGTCTGCTGCAGGTTAGTTTTGGGGTGTCTTTCCTCATGGTTCACTTTCTTCTCAGCCGGCATTAAAGGTAAGGTGGGTTTACTCAGCCTGTCTTGTGGAAGCCTTTTAGATTGTTCAGCCATAAAGCAATCATGAGTTAAGTTCATGAAATTTGAACTTTGTATTTTAACAACCACGTCCTGTAATGCACTCCAGGACTACACCAACCACACCAGTAAGTGTATGAAACAGTTCCTCATGTTCACAGCTACTTGCGCCATTTTCAGATGCTAAATGTGCTTTCAGGTAACCGCCATTGGCTGAGCCTAGCTAGACGAAATAGTATCGGTCTTTTTCATTCCATCTTCTCCCTGTAGAGAAGGGGCCACAGAGGCTCAGAGAGTCTTCTGGAGCTCAGAGTGGTGTTTAGGAGCAGAGCTGGAATCTGAGGCAGGTCTCTCAACCCATCTAGATTCCTGAGCTAGATCTCTTCACACCCAGAGAGACTAAACACCAGAATGATTTCCCACATAGACAGTCAAAGAAAATCTCTGTGCGTTAGTTCATCTTTTTATTGGCCATGTTAAAATAAATAAAATAAAATGAGGCCGGGCGTGGTGGCGCACAGCTGTAATCATAGCACTCAGGAGGCTGAGGCAGGAGAATTGTTCCAAGTTGGAGACTACCCTGGACTACAAAGTGAGCTCAAGACCAGCCTGAACTGCACAGGAAAACCTTGTCTCAAAAAGACAAAAAATAAATAAATAAATTGGCTATGTTGGCCATAGGCAAAAGACCTTTTCCCAAAAGACTCCTTTTAACTTCGTTAAGTCAGTACTCTAAAAATGAGCACAAGCTTCCCTAGAATCGTTTTAGCTCCCTCTCCTAAAGCGTGTGACGTAACTATTCATAAAGGACCCATTCCCCGACAGCATTGGAGGCCGACTGCATGTTCACCAGATTATCAAGGTGTCCTCACACGATGGACTCGCCTCCACAAGGTTCCCTTCCTGTGCGGTAACCGAGCTCCTCCCCGCTGTGCTCCAGGCGGAGGGCAGCACTGCATGCACATCTGGAGGTAGACAGCGGGGCACAGGGCTGCTGGCCTGGCGCCCTCTTCATACTTTCTCAGCATGTAAGAACTTGGTATTTCCTATATGTCCCTTGGACTATTTACTTGGATTTGATTTTTTTTTTAGACAGGGTCTCACTATGAAGTTCAGGCTGGCCTTGAGCTCGCTTTGTAGCCCAGGCTGGTCTTGAGCTCACAATGATCTCCTACCTCAGCCTCTTGAGTGCTGGGATTGCAGATGTGCACCACCATACCCGGCTGATGGACTTTGTAAGAAGGTCTTTACAGTCAGGAGAAGAGAGCCAGGTGTGATGGTTCATGTGCACTTGGGAGGCTGAGGCAGGAGGATCATTGCAAGTTTAAGACCAGCCTAGGTTTTAAACCAGGCTATGTAAACCAAAAAAAAGAGAGAATCACAATTAACCTCATTATTTTCACTGTGCTAAGTCACTAATTTATTCAACAAGTGTTTGTTCAAATGCTTACTCTGTGTCAGGGGTGCTTAGGATATACAAGTGAATAAAAACATACCAATCTCTGGTTTCATGGAGCTTGTACATAATACGATACACATAGCTTTTCCTTCTGCTGAATTTATTCTTTTCTTTTTTTGGTGTCAGGAATCAAACTCAGGGCGTTGCACTTGCCAGGCAGGCACTTGTGCCACTGAGCTAGATCCCCAGCCCCTGTTAAATTAACTCTTGAAAGAATACCTTTGTAAGAATGACTTCTTGCCAGGCATGGTAGTCTAAATCCGTAATCCTGGCCCTTGGGAAACTGAGGTAGGAGGAGTGCTGTGAGGCGACAGTAGCCTGATTTAGTGAGTTCAGGACCATCCTGAACTAAGCAGTGAGACCTTGTCTCAAACAACAGAAAGAATGATTTTTTTTTTTTTTTTGAGGAAGATTGGGTCTCACTAAATAGTCAAGCTGACCTCGAGCTCACTGTGATCCTGCTGCCTCAGCTTCCCAAGGGTCAGGATTATAGGTGGGCTTGTGCCACCATGCCCAGACAAAAAAGCCAAAAAAAGAATGAATTTTTAAATTAAACGCCAGAAATGGGACAATGAATTGCATAATTAATCATCTGCAGTCCTAATAAGTCCTCTGAAGAGAAACACCCAAGTTCCTGTGGAAGACATTCTAAGAGGGTTTATGAGAGCTGGCCACCAGGGTCTGTGTGGATGGGCCACTCCCCCTTATGAGGTTCTAAATCCGGCTGTGGGCAGAACTAGGCGTGTGTTCTGAAAGCCCCTCCTGGTGCTTCTGGCGACCTGCCTGCCCAGCCTCCTTCCCTGCTGAGCACCTCCCGCCCCACCCCCCTCCATTCCTCTGCTCCTGAACAGCGCAAAGCCCCAGCGCCTGGGGCCCTCAGAGCTGCTTCCAGCCCTGAGCCCCACCCAAGAGCAGCAGTTGCTTCAAGGGCGGGGGGGGGGGGCAGGGGGGGAGGCAGTGACTCCAGTCTCTCACCGTTAAAGATGGGCCAAACTTGATGTCCAGGCACACGTTCCCCAGAATGTAAGAAAGCCTTTTTCATTAGCAGTCACGAAGAATGTCTGTACCCTTTAACTCAACACTCCCGCTCTGGGAATTTAAGAATTAATTAACCCCTCCAGTCACTTGATCCTCTAGCTCCCAGACATGTTTATAGTTAAAGTAAATGTCTTTAAAAAAAAAAAAAAACTAGCCAGATGTGGTGGCATATGCCTGTAATCCCAACACTCAGGAGGCTGAGGCAGGAAGATTGCTGTGAGTTCAAGGACAGTCTAGGCTACATAAGCAAGTTCAAGGCCTGGGCAACATAAGGAGACCCTATCTCAAAACAAACAAACAAAAAAAATCAACCCAAGAATATAGGTATACACTCTCAGCTGGTCATTGTAGTGTTTCGTACAACAAGGACAAACAAAGGCAATCTGTAATCCCAGCACTCCAGTGGCGGAGGCAGGAGAATGGCTGTGAGTTCAAGGCCAGCCTGGGTTACATAGTGAGACGCTGCCTCGAAATAAACAAACAATAAAATAAAAAAAAAGGTTGTGATTGGCCTGGTATACTCACTTGGACCATCATTGTCCAGGGTGTGAGGATCGCACATCCTTTGTGATCAAAGCATAAGTGAGTTACAAAGGTCCTGAGTTCAATTGTGAGTACCAAAAAAAAAAAAAAAGAATCAAGACCAGCCTGAACTGCATAGTTGAGACCCTATCTCAAAAAGAAAAACACACTTGGGAGGCTGAGGCAGGAGGATTATTGCGATTTTGAGACCAGCCTGGGCTACAGAGTGATCTCAAGGCCAGGCTGAACTGCATAGTGAGACCCTGATGCAAAAAATGCAAAAAAAAAATTATACAGAGTGGAAAGCGTGGGCTAGACGGCCCCTTCCCATGACGTTGCCACATCTACTTGTCCTCAGAAGAATGTAGATGAAAGGTGATAAATCAAAATCCTTACAGTTTATTGTTTGAATGAAGGGGTAGAAGCTGGGCGTGGTGGCACTCCCCTGTAATCCCAGCACCAGGGAGGCTGAGGCAGCAGGATCATCGGGAGTTCGAGACCAGCCTGGGCTACAAAGTGAGCTCAAGGCCAGCCTGAACTGCATAGCGAGACCCTGTCTCAAAAGGACAAATAAGTAAATAAATAAAATTAAGGGGTAGGACTAGGAATAAAAGAAGTTCTACTTAAATTAATGTTGACTTGTTGTTTTCTACCTGTAAAGCTTCCCAGTCCGGACTTTGTTCGCTGTGTCCCCATATGTATCAGAACATGTGCAAAATCCCAGACAATGATGTGATCAGTCATCGATGATCATTGTCTAGATCCATTAATTCAAGTTAGGCTGCAAATGTTTTTTCCTTTTTTTTGTCTCTTTGAGACAGGGTCTCGCTATGCAGTTCAGGCTGGCCTTGAGCTCACTTTGCAGCCCAGGCTGGTCTCAAACTCGCTAAGATCCTCCTGCCTCAGCCTCCCCAGTGCTGGGATTACAGGCGAGTGCCACCACACTCGGTTTAGGCGGCAAATTTTAATTCTCTCATTCGTCTTCATTAACTAGAATGTATCCTTCACTGTGAGAAAAGCAGAATAAGGGTTCAGTTTTCATTTTCTCTTTATTACCTGCTTTCAAAAGAACAAGCTGATTGCCTACCATCTCCCAGAAGGTCAACCTTGTGTTTGTATTTGCGTAGTGTTATTATGGGGTAAACATATTAAAGTGCTGCAGTCTGTTGTAGTTCTTTTTCTTTCTTTCGTGTTTGGCACAGGAAATCGAACTCAGGACCTTGCACTTCCCAGACAGGTGCTTGTGCCCCTGAGCTAGATCCCCGGCCCCAGTAGTTTGTTTTCTTACACTGATTGTTCCATCTTTGACACTTGGGAGCATCATCAGGTTGGCCGGAGTGGACTTAGAAATTTCTTCCCTCTCAGGTGTAACAGTATATGCTCCCCTTCTGATAGGTTCGCTTTGATAACTGCTCCTCTCCCCTGCAAAGATACTACGCAAGCGTGATTGTGCAGTCTCAGAACCAAGATGTTTCTTCCTTGTGTGGGTGGTACTGGGAATCCAACCCAGGGCCTTCACGGTGAGCTACATTCCCAGCCCTTTTGGATTATTTATTTATTTGTCTTTTCTTTTCGTTTCTTATTTTGAGATAGGATCTCACTAATTTGCCCAGATTGAGTTTGAATTTATGATCCTCCTGCTTCAGCTTCCCCGAGTGCTGGGATTACATATATGTACCATCACACAAGCTGGGCATGGTGGCCCAAATGTTAGCACTTAGGAGGCTGAGGCAGGAGAATCACTGCAAATTCAAGGCTAGCCTGGGCTACACAATGAGTTCAAAGCCAGCCTGAACTGCATAGTAAGACCCTGTCTCAACAACTCCCCCCAAACCACATTCAGCCTTCAGATGTTTCTTGTACTGCAGCAGAAGATGCTCCCTCACACCAGCCAGCATACTTCAATCTGTTAGTTGCTCAGGTAACGGTTCCAATTCCAGTTCCTGTTACTTGTGTTGCTTAGAAACAACTGGTCACTATGGTGCATATTGTAAGAACCAGTCCCCAGTTGACAAGCCATTCTGCTCTGTGCTTCCTGCTTATCGCATATCAGCCCTAGACCTCCAGGGCCCGGGGCCTGATATTTTGGCAGTGATCTTCATCAGTGCCTGTTCACATAAAATAAATCTGCCTCCAAATCCTGGGTGTCGTTTCGTGTTTCTGCTTGCCGTAGCAATGTAAGAACACAGTAACGGAGTCCTTGTGTTGTAATCACATTATGAATAATTTACGCTTATTTATTTAACAAATAGAACTTTTGTTTGCTTTTTGTGGCACTGTGAATTAAACACAGGGCCTCACACAAGCTAGACAAGCAAGCTCTCTACCACTGAACTGTACACCCCCAGCCCTAACAAGGAGTTTTGAATAGAACCGACAGGGTAGAATTGTAGGACTGTAACTCACCATCCAACGGGAAAGAGAGGACAAATTACAAGAAGAATTACGTGGAAGTGTCATAAGCGTCCTGCCGTGACAAAGGCCGGGGATGCAAAGGAGAGGGTTCAGGGAGAACAGAATGCCTGGGCAGAGGTGCTAGTGCAGCCTTTCCTGAGGAAACCAGGAGCCAGGCTGTGACAGGGAGGTCGGATGAGGCCAGCGAGGCAGGAGGGGGGCTGCTTAGCACCTTCAAGGAGCTGAGAGGCCTTTGGGAGCAAGACTGGGGGGAGTGAGGCAGAAGTGTCTTCAGCCAAGCTAGAAACACATTCCAAGTTACGAAGAGCCTGGGGATAACATTATTATTTTTTTTTTTTGGCAGTACTGGGGATCGAACTCAGGACCCTGTGCTTGCTAGGCAAGCGCTTATTCCACTGAGCTGTATCCCCAGCCCTGGGGATAACATTAAACACTCCAGCCAAGGGTGGGGTGCACACCTGTAATCCCAGCACGGGGGAGGCTGAGGCAGGAGGAATATTGTGAGCTCCAGACCAGCCGGGGCTACAAAGTGAGCTCAAGGCCACCCTGAACTGCACAGCTAGACCCTGTCTCAAAAAGACCCAAAAAAAACCCCAAAAAATACAAAAAAAGAAAAAACAAACCCAGCCAACCTTTTTTTTTGCCGTATTGGGGATTAAACTTAGGACTTTCACTGAGCAACATCCGTAGCCCTTCTTTTGGTCTTTTTGAGACAGGGTCTCCCTATGCAGTTCAGGCTGGGCTTGAGCCCACTTTGTAGCCCAGGCTGGTCTCGAACTCACAACGATCCTCCCGCCTCAGCCTCCCAAGTGCTGGGATTACAGGTGTGTGCCACCATGTCCCCGTAACAGTAATTTTTTTTTTTTTTTTT
>PVLD010024728.1:0-17601 GCA_004027595.1 Dinomys branickii
AGTCTGACTAAATTTACATGTCTGTATATGGGTCCATACATCTACAATTCGAAGATATCAATGGATAAAGCAACAACTACTGTTGAGACCATATCACCTTGTCTATAGATTAGTTGTGATTGTACTATTTTCTATGATAATGGGTATCTGTTTGTCAATATGTTTTTGTACTTTTATGTTTCTAAAATAAAAAAAAATATAATCTCAGTATCCAGGTTACTAAATTATTATATATATTTGGATTGTTTTTTTCCTCTGAAATACCATCTTGTCTCTCAGTAATATAGTTTTATTTTTTTATAGACAGCTATGCACCATTTATTTCTTTGACTGCCAGAGAAAGTACTTTTACTGTTGTCTCTCATATTGAAAATGATGTTCCCGGTCCGGGACACTATAATGTTTCAGAAAGACGGGTACATTTATAGAAGTATTTATAGTTGTCTTAGTTAATGAAAATAATTTTGTTTCTCTAATAGACCCAAATGTCATCTGTCACTTTTTTTTGTCCACTTACATCATTTTCTTTCTGTTTTCAATATATATTTTTAAATTCAAATGATAGAGAATAAATGTGTTTGGTGTTGGTTGCCTGAATTGGTATTTTTCATTAGTCCGTATGCTCTATAAGAAGCACAAAGGTGTTACATGCTGCATGGCCCATGAGCATGGGAGAATCATACTCAGTAAATTATGGCACCTGGAAGTCATGCACATGGCAGCAGAGTGAAGGGCTGTTTCTGTGCCTGACTGTAGAGCCACAGCCATTGCCATTGTTTTATCTGTGTCCAGTTTATGCAGTTGAAAGAGTCTTGACCAGTGTGTCTTCAGTGATTCTCGTTCACTTTCAGAAATAGTGGGTATGACTGTAGTATTTTCATAATCATAAATATGCTCTTTTACTCTTTTGAAAATTTATTTGAATTAACTGCTATTAGTCAATTGGCAATTTTATGATTTTGGAAAATCCAGATACGTGACATGGTGAACCACAAAAGATTCTTCCTGGTGTGTTTTATGCAATGAAAATGTTGAAAAGTAATCTGAGCATAAAATCAGTCTTTTCCAAAAAATCTATATGAACTTCCTTAGAAATGAACAGTGTGTTATTTATGGAAATGACTACTCCTACACAACCTCAGAAGATTTGCCTTTTCTCTGCAATATGAATGCCAGCATTTTTAAAGGTCACTTCAAAAGTATAAATTCTCTAGTGTCCTGCTAAATATACACTATTTCTGCTCTGTATCTTTGGGAAGTTTATTTTTAATTCTTGTTTTAAAACTGTATTTCCTTGTGTTCTCTTAGGGTATAATAAATACAGTAAATTTTAGCTTAAATTTAGAGTTAAAATTGATAACTGTAATTGTCATCTCTTTATTATTCTGTTTTAGTAGAACTATGTTCCCAACTAAGGGTCTGAACTTTTTCAAATTGGGTTTTAAAACTACTTTTTAATAGTTACTTGTCAAATGGGAATTATAAAGTACCTCATTACTATTTCATAATTTTTCTATCCAATTCAGTGTAATATAAAAGGAGGCCAAAGTCTACAAAACCGAGAGAAGCGTTTTAAGAATTTTATTTCACATAATCCAGGACCTGCAAGTTATGGACAGTCTTATTGTGGAACACTAGGTATCATGAAGAAAGAAACACTAGAATTAAAAGATTGTCCTTAATCAGTACGTTACTATTTTAAATCATACTTTCAATATTTTAGTTAAAATCAAATAGAAACACTTTAATATTTTATGTGATGTTAAAACAACATAAGAAAGGTGTTAAGGGCTGGGGATATAGCTCAGTGGAATAAGAGTTCGATCCCCAGTACCGCAAAAAAAAAAAAAAAAAAAAAAGAAAGGTGTTAAATGAATTATTATATAATTGAATGTCATAGGAATTTAAAAGGGAATGAGGAAATTTGGCTTTGAGATGCGCCCTGAAGAATAGGGTTGGAGTATGCATTTTAGTTGTGGAGTGCTATCAGAGTAGAAATGAGGAAGCAGGCTTTTGTGGGAGACAACAAAAGGATTTTTACATTGGAGCGAAGACTGTGTGGGAGACTAGTTGGTAATGTATTTGTAAGAGTATGCTGGAGTTACATGGTCATTTCACACCTACTGAAATAAATCCTGCTACCTAGTGGACTTGGTCACATTTCATAGAGAGTATTTTCTTATTTTGTCGTAACTTCTTTCCATAGCTCTAATTAATTACATTTTAATCAATTCTCTGTCTAGAAGTTAATCTTCTAAGGCTAAATACCTAGTTGAATAATGTCACTGCAATGACAGTGAGGTTGAATATCAGATATTTCATGTGTGGGGGGAAAGTAAAAATTTATTTACTCATGTAAGGGTTTATGAAATGAAGTCTTAGAGCCATAGTAAAATGTTTCTTAGTAGCCCAAAGTAGAGAGTCTTTGGAAGGAACAGGGGAAACAATTGAACTCAATCTTAAAGAAGAATTCATGAAAGAGTTAAAAAAATTCTAGGAAAGGAAATCACATGAATAAAGACATTCAGGTGTGTTTCGTAGAGTTATGTGCCCAGGGAAGTATGCGGAGCTCTTTGGAAGGGCGAGGGTGCGAGACTTAGTGGAGAGCAGTGGAAATAGGTGACAGAGAAGGAGATGTGTGATGCCCTTTGGGAAGTCTTGATATCACGCAAATTCTTTTTGAAAGTTCTATACTGAATGGAGGGGAAGCCACCCAGTGCTTCCCTGTTTTAACTTGATGATTAATCTCAAGTGTTACTGAACCTGCTTAGTTATCTTGACAGATAAAAAATACAATTCTTCCAGTGGTAGTTTTAAAAATAAGATAATTATATACAGGCATGTATAATAAAACTGTATCTTATTTATGCATCCAGAAAGTACAGGGATCAATATATTCCTAATCAATTTTGCAGATAACTGAACTTTTAAAATGCTAATGTTTTTGTCTGATATACTTTATATTAATGTTTCTAATATGTGTCATTCCTGTTTTTAAATTACAAACTGTTTTACATTAAAGCAATTTTGAATAAAATGATAACGAACCCCAAACTTTTGACTCTAACGTTAGTATTTCGTTAATTTTAGCAAAGCTTCTTTTGTTATTGAATCTTATATTTATATGACTTTATACATTTACAACTTGTACAGCTATACTCACAATTCAAAATATAAAATGAAAAGTTTTAGATTTAAAAGTTTTATTTAGCTTTCTACCATAGACATTTTTCTGCTGTATAGTTTGTAGCTTTGCATATTGATACCGGTGCAAGTGCTGAGATAAATCAGGAATCGTAAGGAACGGAGCGAAGCTCTCAAGTGTTACTGAAAGTGCTTGTTCCTGTACGGAGGCTGCGCCGCGGATGTGGCTGTGTGAGTGCTTTTTTCTGAATCGGTAGTGTTTGCCGTATTAAGTGAGAGAAATAGTTAATTCAGTGAGAGAAAATCCTGGCTTCTTATGGTGGTTTTAAATAGTATCTGTTTTGTTAGCTTATGAATTGTAAATTTATTTTAGTTCCTTAAGATATTTTTACAAAACAAACATTTTTGGTTTATATTATGAAATTCATTTAGTCAACATCTGTTGCTCTTTAGTAAATCTTAATATTTTGTTCTCTATTCCCTTTCCTCTTGCTTTTGAGTAAATAATGTAAAACAAATATTTCTCTTTGAAGAAAATTTTAAAAACACCTACAGTTACCAGAAATGTAGATGTTCCCTCAATTCCTTCTTGTGGACAGTCGCATGGTTATAATATTAATGAAGATGGTGGAATTACAAAATGCTTTCCACCTGCAAGTGATAGCACACTGGGACCAGCATACGACAAACCTCAGTTTGTAAGTATACTTCACTTTATAGTTACAGTTGTTTATGAGGATTTGTTTTAATTCATGTAACACTAATGACACTAATAGGCTGTCAAATTTCATTGGCTTCTTGTAGTAGAATTTCTTTTCCTCATGCTTATGGGTGTGTCCCCATCTGGCAGAGCGGGGATGGAGGATTATGAGTGAGAGATTTTTGTAGGTCAAGTCTAGCAGCTAAAAATTTTACATGGCCATACTTAATTATGAAGTAGACTGGGAAACATAACCTAACTATATATCTAGGGATAGGAATGCAACTATAAAAATCATGAAATTCCATTGTCTAATTATTAGATAATAATACTATTATCTATGGATCTCTTAAAATATATATCTATTACAGAAGAAATGATTTTTGTTATGAGTCCAGTCTGGTGTTACATGTTGCATTTAGTTGTCATGTCTCTTTAGACTTCTTTAACTTGGAGAACAGTGTTCTTCAGTCTTTCTTTTCCTTTTTAAAAACCTTTACTTTTTTGAAAAGTTCTGCTGGTTATTTTGCTGATTATGCCTCAGTTATGGATTTGTGTGTGATATATATATATATATATATATATATATATATATAAATTTAAAAATTAAACAAAACAACAATGAAGACAAAATCAAAACAACACAAAAACAACAAAAATGATACATGACCTCAAAACAACAATGGTTGCTACATTACATACTGTTATATTTAACAAAGTTGCTCAGTCCACCAGACATGAGAATGTAAGGGTGATCAAACAATCAAAGACAGTAACAAGTAAAAAAAAAAAAAAATTGGAAATGATGCAGAGCTTCGCCATATAAGATGGTAGGAGTTCAACAATGGTTCTTGTACTGCATATTGTTGTTTTCAGATCAGTCATTCTGATTACCAAATTCAAGTGTGCCAATTCTGTATTTTTATTGTTCTCTATGCTGTTTTGTTTATGTATTTGTTTTTGTTATTTTGTTTTTTAACGAAAAACAAAATTTATATGTATATATAAGGATAGCTGGAATAGGTGTATTGCTGATGTCTGTGGTTTATTGAAAGGAACAGTGTTTAAAATTTTCTTTTTTCTTGACCAATTTTGCACGCTTGAGTTTGGTAATCAGAATGACTGATCTATATATTTTATAAGTAGATTTAGATTATATATTTTGGCAGGACTGCTACAGAAGTGATGGGTTCTTAATGCATTCTGTGAAGAGGAACAAAATGTGCATTTATCCCTTAATTGACGATGTTAAATAGAGGGGGTATTTTCCTATGAAGTTATTATCTCTCTAGTTTTTAAACTTTTGCAGAGCTGCTATAAGAAGACAAAGTAAATAATTTATCATCAGACTTACGCCTACTAGTTTTAACGCCCATTGATGGTGCCTGAATTAGTTTTAGTATGTTTATCAAATGCTGATTTTCTAACTTTATGTTTTCTTCAACTTCTATTCATTGGCAATTTATTATAAAGAACTTTATTTTCTCTTTTATCTATGTACTGTATTTGTATCAGATTTATTAATTCCTATTTTACTCAAAGGGCTATAACTTCATTATTCATTTTGAATCTCACATGATTCTAGATTTGATTCTGGGGAACTGCTTCAAACTGCTTCTTGTGTCCATTTGACATACGCCTGTCATTCTCTGAGCATTTCCTTACCTTCTGGCATAATAAAATGTTTCAGGTTCATCTTGGTTGCTGTTTTCCTTTTCCCCAAGGGTGGAATGTGCTGTTTGTTTAAGGAGTCCTACTTTCATTTGGTGAGAAGGATTTTTGTTTCAAAACAAAATCTGCATACAAGATCTATGCGTTGCTCTTGATGGCAGCTTCTGGGTCACCTCAGTGCACAGAGTTAGAGGTGTGTATTTGCTTGTCATCTATTAGAGACGTTAAGTTTCTAACTATATATATAATTATGCCTGCAGCTTCCATCTAACCCCACAGGTTTATCCTGGCCTTTGCATATTTCAACCACTTTCTTTTACAGTGAGCAAGTGCGGCTCACATTATTTTCAGTATATGTTCTTTTCCTATAATATTTTTAAAGTAGTTTCATAATTTATAACCCAGCATTGCAAAAAAAATGGACTGGAAAATATATAACAAGCTCTTTCCTCTAGAAGATCTAGAATTTGTACAAGCAGCTTGCATAGTGAGGGTTAGAGTCACACTGTAAAGCGCCTGCTTGAATGCTGAAGAAGTGCCCCAGCACACACACAGACACCTTCACAAGGCTGGAGACGGACTGACTCAAGGAAAGTAAGGAAACCTTTATCCATTTATTATGTGACTGCTCAGCAAACAAGCTGAGACCTACATGGCAAAAAACACAGAATTTAGAGAAGTAGTCTAGGAAGATCACTAAAGAAACAAAAATTTTAGCATTGTATTGTATTATAAAAATATCTAGTTTCAACAGGAAGTTGTGAGACATGTAAAGGGTTCAATGAAACTTGGCCTGTGTGATAAGAGACAGCGGCATTATCAAGTTACTTAATGTTTTTGCACTTAGTTGCCTTATGGGAAATATCCTGGGGAAATACTGTGGCCTGATGCACTGGAATTAGGCATTTTTCCATAATAGCCATTGATCTTAAATAATTTCTTGACTATTTTTCAATTTAAATCTCAAATGTAATTCTTGCTTTAAAACTATACTTTTTATGTAAATTATTTCTTTGCTTTAGAATAGTGTACCATCTATTACAAGGCCAAAATAATTCCTCCAAGCTTCCTTAGATGTATAAAATCTTTTCACTATATGAATCAGCATTTCTTTGACATTAAACTTGATTTCTTTCTACAGAAATTATTCAAGAAGACAGAAGATAAATTCATCTTGTAAGATTATAGTATATTCATCTTGCAGATTATTACACTGTATCCAATTTGGTGACCTATTAGTAATTTAGTCAATCAAACTATTTAGTCAATCAAACTTATAGTTATTATAGTTACTATAATAAAACTCCCAATCTAATTTAAGGAAATAAATAAATGTGTTATGTGTAAACATTTATTTACCTTTAATGGCATAGTTCTTAATATTGAAGATTAATTTGGAATTAAATTGTGATATTTTGTGCACTGTCTCGAATTTGAAAAAACTAAAGGTATCGTGCCAAAGCTCAGCAGAAAAGCAGATTCTTCACAGATTACTGCATTAGCGATACTATCATGATGTTAAATGAATCTTGTCTAAATTTATGATAATTCTGTGCAGATTTCTTTTATTTTTATTTTTGAGACAGGCTCACTATGTAGTGCAGATTGGCTTTGAGCTCACTGTAAAGACCAGGCTGGTCTCAAACTCGCTTTCTAGCCCAGACCAGCCTCAAACTCACAGCCGTCCTCCTGCCTCAGCCTCCCAAGTGCTGGGATTATAGGTGTTCATCAGCATTTCCAGCTTCTGTGTAGATTTTTAACTGCTTTTTGTGATAATATTATACTGTACATTAATATTATCACTCAGTTTCCAGATGTGAATATTAATAGCAAATTTGGAAACACAATATAATGAATGGGATAATTGGTGTAGTTCTTCCTAACTCTGAGTCACATCTGCTGAAGGTCTCTGATAAAGCTTAAGTATTGATTTAAGAGTTGTATAGGACTATATACAATAAGTGACTAGCCAATAAATGATGAACTTCTAGGACTAACCAGTAAAAGATAAACTTTAGGTAAATTTAGCATGTAAAGGGAAATTCTCTCATATATTTTAACATTTTGAGTAATAAAATTTAGCATCTCTCTCTTTTTTTAGGAGATCCCAGGTAACTATTAGAAATGTATATTTTGGAGGTGGAGTTCACAAGCAAGGTTTGCAGTTGGAATTACAATACTACCATATTTGGCAATGACAACGTACTGGGAGTGAGCTGTGTGCTGTCACACTGTGAAGCAGTCCATTAGTGTTTAAATTGATGTATTTTTGACTTAATTCTTGAGAAATTCTACTTCCATATTAATTATGAAAGGATGTGTAGTAAAAGTCATAGTGACCCTTCATTCATTTAATTGTTATTGAGAATGGCAGATAATCAAGTTTTATTACAGCATTTATTTAAAACAATGCAGCTCCATGCTGAGTTTGCTTCAGTTAAGTCATGTCTTATTCCTTAATGACTTCTCCCAGTGGACAGCGACCTTGAAGTTGGTATTGTCAACACTTGCCTTAAAAGAAAGTGATTTAGAATTAAAAGTGTATCATCATCTCATTTTCTGTCTATATTTTTAAAAATTTCAGATTGAACATTTACATGAGTGCTATAAAGGTTAATGAGTTAAGTTTATATAGTTTAATGAAACACATTTCATACAGTGGAAAAGGACTTTGCTAATGTCTTAAATTGTGTGTATGTGTTCATGGGCTCATGTGTGGATACATAATCTTTCCTTTTAGTGGACTACATTTAGAACTGTTAAATAGTTGAGCCATGAAAATCTCAATAATGTGAATTTACCTGAAGAACGCTTCCTGGACACAATTCTCTCAAAGTTCTGAACTGTTGTGTTACAATAATTATTGTGAAAATTCATGGGGTTGAAGGTAAGGTCAGTGGTAGAAATTTTGTCATGCATCCATGAGACCCTGAGTTTGATCCCCAGCACTGAAAAAGAAGGTGTGGGGGGAGGAAGGAAATAAGGAGAAAGAGAAAAAAACCCATAATTTTTTAAGCTAAAAAAATAATGTAAAAATGATTTATCAAAGTGCTCTTTAAAGTATTGATTTTTTTGGACAAATCTATGGGCCATAGTAAATATGTTAGATCTGTTCCTGCATTCAGTATGCATTTAGTATATTCAATGTGGCTATATTATATTACAGTTCAGTAAAAGAAGTCTGCACATTTATGACAGTCTGATATATTTCTAGTTAATAATGAAGCACAACATAAATGGGAAATTTGTTCTTTCTACCATCAAAACTGCCTACAGAATTTAAAATCCATGGCTCTGTTAGGCAATTCCATTTGAAAAACGATCTAATCACTTGCATCAGCAAAATAAGTGTTGTGTGGTGAGACACTCTTCCTAAGGCTGTCTTGTTTTTTTTTTTTTGTGGTACCGGGGATCGAACTCAGGACCCTGTGCTTGCTAGGCAAGCGCTTATTCCACTGAGCTATATCCCCAGCCCCCCTAAGGCTGTCTTGGATGCAACAGTGTGTGGAGCTGCCACTGACCAGATAGGAACAAGTTGCTTTTCAATTACTTGGGTAGATATCCTGTTTTTTTTTTTGCCAGTGCTCTTCTGGCATCTGCCGCTCTGCTGGGTAAGTCATGCTTTGCCAGTTTTCTATGCCATCCTACTAGGAGGTCATATAATGGTTTGTGTCTAGATGTCCTCCCTAAAGCCTCAGGTTGTCATAGGGCTTTTATGGAGGTGGCTGTGTCTCGAGTGTGTGATTGATTCATAGTGCAGTGCTGGAATTAAAGTGGGTGATTGCTGGATCAGTCCACGGATTGGACTGGCACCTCCCTAATCTTGGTAGACCGGATGGAAGTGACAGAAAGAGGCTTGCCTTCCTCTCTCTTGTTGCTCTTGCTGCCTTCTGCTATGTTCCACTCCTCCTTTAGAGCCAGCTGATTGTAGACTGAAATCTCTACAAACTATGAGCTAAATAAACCTTTCCCTCTTTAATTGTGGGTGTTGGATATTTTGTCTAAGCAAGAAAAGTAACTAAGAATTTGGTGATGTGATTATACCTGACCATGTGGTTTAGGAGCCTTTGGGAATAGCTTGTGAGAAGACTTTGGAATGATTCAGAAATGCTGGCTGAAAAAGTAGAACTAGAATACCTTAGGCTGTACTGTATCAGAGATTCTGGTCAGAGCTCAGAAGACCAGAAAGCTGATAGAAATCCTACCAGTAAAGACCAGGGTAAGGAAGTTTCTGCTGGGAAGGACTGCACTGCCTGTTGGATTCCAGACAATGGGTGTTATACATCAGCAGAAAGTTTGTCTGCATTTTGCTCATGTCTAGAGACTTAAGACTAAGACTACCTGAGACTAAGACTAAGATTACCTGAGACTAAGATTAAGGGCAGTGGACTAAGAAATTTCAAGGCATTCTAAAGTTGAAGTGGCGGCATGACTACTGTTGGGGGCTTTTAGCCAGACTTTCACTGAGAATCAAGAGCAAAGAGCCCAGAAGAATTATGAAAAAGTGAGTTTGGCTAGAAAGGAAGCTTCAGTAGAGCCCTGAACTACAAAGATAAAGCAGAGAAGACCTTGATTACTGAGAAGGACCAAGAGAATAGAAAAGATGGACTGAAGGTATAACAAGAAGCAACAGGACTCCACCCTTTTTTGCTGCTTCAAAGTTGTGAAAGTGAAAGACTGCTTTACGAAAGCTCCAGAGCACCATGTCCCAGAATGGCAGCATTCTGAACCATGTTTCAGAATGGTGGTGGCCATCCCATGTTCCAGAATGTTGACAGCCTAGAATTTGTCTCTCAGAGTGCCCAGACAATAGACTCCCACAACCAAGAGAGAGGGAAGCCTGGCTATTGCTTCAGCTGGCATCAGACCTTGGCATCATCCACACGGTGCTAGTTTTAGGTACATGCAGAATGCAACAGTTTTGGGGTCTGAAAAGATTCCATCCAGATTTCAGAAGGCCTGTGAGGCCAGGCAATGTGTCCCTAAAAGGGCAGTGTGGGAAGCTGTGAAGGTGAAGCCAAAGGTGCAGTGGAAACTCCAGAAGGTTTCAGAAGCCAGAAACACGGATCATCTGAGTTAAACTGCAAGGAGGGAGCAGAACAGGATCACGAGAGAAGCCATGAGAGCTACAACCACAGGCAGTGCCATAGGGGCAGAGCCACAAAGCCCTTTGGAGTTCACATCTTTCCACAGATTGCTGGGGATGCTGGACATGGAGCTGCAGGACTTAATGTTTGCCCTGCTAGAGTTTGGACTTGCTCTAGTCCTATTCCTTGTATTCCTCCCTTTTAACTTTTGGAATGGAAATGTCTATCTTGTGCCATTGAATGTTAGAAATGTTTAACTTTGTTTTCATTTGTACAGGGGCTTGCAGCTAAGAGTTTGCCCTGACTCTCAGAGATTTGAGACTTGGACTTTTCAGCAATGCTGAATTTGATAACTCTTGAGATGGACTAAATGTCTTTTGCATAAAGGGATATGCATGAGTCTTTGGGAGGCCAGGGTTGGAACATTATGGTTTGTGTCTATATGTTCCCTCAAAGCCTCATGGGGTCATAGGGCTTTTTCAGAGGTGGCTGAATCTAGTGTTTGATTGATTGGTGGTGCAGTGCTGGGGTTAAGGGTGCTGGGATTAAGAGTATGAGTGCTAAACCCACCAAGGTGGGTATTCTGCATACAGTATAAGGGGCAGAAAGAATTTTTTGTCTTTCTCTTGTTTTTCCTGTCTTCTGCTACCAGGAATGGCCCCTTTGCCATGTACCACCCTGCCTCGGAGCCAGCTGATTATGGACTGAAACCTCTACAAACTGAGATAAATAAACCTTTCTTCCTTTAACTTTGGGTGCTGCTTCCTTTAATTTTGTCCCAACAAGAAAAGTAACTAAATGGATGCAACTAGAGACCATACTCGTAAGTGAAATAAATCAGACCCACATGTATAAACCTCATATTGTTTCCTTGTATAAGAACCTAAAAGAATGAAATCTGAAGGTACAGTAGATATTGTGAAAGGGAAAAAAACTGCTCAAAAGGAAAGAACAACTGGGATGGGAGAAAGAAGAAAGAAAGAAGAGAGGGAAAAAGTATATATGTACACACAAGATAGCTAAGATAATTATGCTACTAATTTCTATTGGTTCATTGAAAGGAACAGTTAATGCCTAATTGTTTGATCAATTTTGCATGCCTATATCTGGTAATCTGAACAACTACTTTGAAGATAACAATATGCAATATAACAGCCATTGTTAATTTCCTATCATCTTGTTTTAAAATTCTGTATTATTTTTGTTACTCTTTTTAAAATAAAAAAAGAGAAAAGTAACTAATACCATAACCAAACTGAAAGCCTTTGGATAATCTGTCTTATTTCTTTTCATGTTATATTTAGGGTTCCAAAAATAGTATATATATACACACACTATATATATTTTTTTATTAAAAAATATATATATACACACAAATTCCTGTGTGTTACAGAGCTTTGTGGAATAACTCTTTCAGTTTTTATTTACAATCTTAGTCCTTTAAAGACCTGACAAGGGGCTGGGTTTCAGAATTGGTTATCATTTAGAATCCCCACCTGCAATAACAATAAAATACTTACTTGGATATAGTGCTTTATATGACTAAATCATACATTACTTATAATATTAAAGCTGAATTCATAGTGAAGGATGGAAAAATGCCACTCTATTCTTTGCATTAGAAGCAGTTTGCAGATCAATTATCCAAATATACTGAGACCACATTTAGTACTAGAAATATTTCTGTAAGAAGTAAAGATTAATCCTTTTTATTCACATAACAAGCAGGTACTCTGCTAAGGAGAGTTGTGAAATTAAACAGTAATGTTTATAGTTCAATATTAGTGTTCCGTGTCTTCCCTTGTCTGTGTAGAGGACCTTTGCAGAGTCCCCCTTGTGGAATATTTCTTGTGCCCAGCAAGTCTGTCTTCACTGAGTCCAGCTGCTGCTGCACCAGCACTTCGGTCTGTTACCAGCCGGTGCTCTCTGCTGGACACGTCTACCAGTGTTCTCTGCCACAGCTAAAACTGCAGCATAAGGTTGCATGGAGTGGGGGAAAGATGGTGGTTGTGTCTGTGCTGTGTCCTATTACAAGGATCTAAAAGTGGTACTGACCTTTACCATTGTTTTAAGTGAAACAGTTCTATAGAATTTTCAATAAAGTTTTTCTTTGTACCCAACAGTATATAGGCATAAGTCCAGTGAGAGTTATCTGTGTTAGGAGGCAAATCCAGTCAACAGAAAATGGTGCTTGACATTGCCGCTCTTTTGACAGTAAGATTTTCTTAGCTGATGAGGGTCATCGTGATTAGCCGCTTCCCATAGGCTTTGGTTCATAGTCACCTTCTGGTTAGTTGGTAAGTTCCAAAACTTCCCCAAACGTGCTGAGTCCTACCTGGACATAACTGACGACTACATTTCTCTACCAGTACCTCCAATACCCAGTTGTGCCGGCTGCGTTTTGGGTTTCGCTTCCTATGGATGTTTGGAGTGCTGCCTCTACTCAGGTTTGTGCCCTCTCTCTACCGCAAGTCCATTTGTGTTTTTCTGGTGATAATAGGGCTCATCTGTGAATCCTTTTTTCATGCTCGTCTTTGATGTGCTACAACTCCTAGAAATTCCTCGCAGATAGGTACTTTCCCATTTGTAGCACTCATGTTTTGTATACTTCTTATGGGACAAGTATGAGTTGGTTCACCATTTTTAGTCATTGTTATTGGTAGTTATTGCTCCATTGTTTATGATGATAATTGACAGGAGCTGATTCCGCTGCTCTTAAGTAGTGATAGTCACTTGGAAAGCCTGACACATCATTCTATATAAGCTACAATTTATGTTATGGAGATTTTGTTCAATATACACTAATTATTTTAATAACCTGGGCTTGTTTATTTGAAATAGGGCCTTGCTGTGCAGTTCAGGCTGGCCTTGAATTCACTATGCGGCCCAGGCTAGCTTTAAACTCACGGCAAACCTATCTCAGCCTCCCAAGTGCCAGGATTACAGGTGTTTGCCACCTTAGCTGGCCAGACTGGCCTGGAACTCACTATGTAGCCCAAGCTGGCATTGAACTCGCTGTGATCTTTCTGCCTCAGCCTCCGGAGTGCTGAGATTACAGCCCTGAGCTTGTTTTAAAACTATATTTGTACAAATACAGTTTTTCAAAGGAATTGAAAAAAGCAGAATTTACTTCCGCTAGGTAAGAAATGAATTTTTAAAAGAATTCCTAAGTCACTGCTTAATTAGGAATGTATTAAGTTAGCATAAATAATTCCTGCAGGAGAAGCCACTTCATTATTTTAGTTTCTGATTTTCCACATGGCTTCATTTTTTATGTTGTACACTTAGTTTTAACATTTATTATAGTGGATGTGAAGGCAAAATAACAGTTGATATCGTATGTCACAAATACTGCTTTCGTATTATAAGACTCATCTTGCCCTCAAGCATTAGCAAAAAAAAAGAGCTGGTTTAACCCTTCATGTGTTGTTAACTATTTGTATGAACATTGCTTTAAATTCATGGTAATTATGTTATATAATGTCATTTGGTGAAGTTTTTATTTCCACAGTCCATTTAATTAAGATAATTTTAAATAGATGTTTCCTTTCTCTAAATAATATAGCCTCTCTCCTTCCTTTTAGAAAGACAAGCAGCTAATTTTCATTGCCCTTAAGGTTTTAGATTACTGAGCGTGCTGCCAAGAGCAAGGCTATGCGTGCTGGTTGAGGAAGCCTGGTGGATGTGGAGTGGGATAGGACGTAGCAGGGGCAAATCAGTTTGGAACCTATTAAAGAATGCTAAAATTTACCAGTGGAACTCCTTTGTCTGAGGCTATCTTTGCTTTAGATTTAGACGTAAGTCAAAAAGTCAAAATCTTGTCCCATAACTTGTTTGCTCACTTTTTTTTGGTTAGGATGTTTCTACTGCAACTTTGAAATACAAAGGTGTACACTTTGGCAACTCTGCAGGAAGACAAGAGTCACCTAAAAAGTCAGGTCCTGGTCCTGGACAGTATGCAATAGTCAACTGAGTAAAAACAAAAGTATACCATTACTATACTGCTTAACTATAAGGTATTCTACTCACTCAGGCTCATTTAATCTTTGCAGCAAGTCTCTGTGTAGTTACTATTGTAATACCTATATTACCAGTGAAAAGTCCAGGGATTGGAGAAGATGAGTAACACTGATCATGCGGCCACTGAAGGGGCAGAGCTAGACTTTAGCAGATGCCTATTTGTTCATACAACCCATTTATCTAAGCACTAAGTTATACTGCACTTTGTTAAAAAGTAGGCAAAAGTCAGGGAAAATTACAAAGAGAGACAAGATTCCCCATCCTGCCCCTGGCTCTTGTCTCCATTCTTCGGACTGTCATTGTTTTAGAAGGCAATCTCAGTGTGGGAGCAGTAACAGGAGGGTGTTAGGGTGTAGATAATAGTTACAAAGTTTAATTAGTAAATACTTTTCTGGTAAAATAACTCTTTTTGTCCTTATTGTTTTCTACTCTCATAATAAAACATTAGATATGAATCTATGGAAGGCAGCATTAATAGATACCATGTAGTCCTCAGATTCCACTACTTCTTTAAATGACTACATTTTAAAAATAGATGCCAGCTTAGCTGCCTGGTTCTTTCTTCCCAAAAGCATGGACATAACTTGGGCTCTTGTTTGGACTGTGCTGCCACAGAAACATTGAATTCATGCTGTGTGCCAGTAATGAACTCAGAAACTGAGAATAAAAAGAATGAGCATGATCCTTGTTTTTTTTTTTTTAATTTATACTCTAGTCCATTGTCCTTTTTTATTTTTTCCTTTCCTAATACAAAATTTGTACCTTTGTATTTTATTCTTTTCATAATTGTCTTGGTTACTTTTTTTTTTTGTCGCTGAGACAAAATACCCAATTCCTAAAATGAAGGAAGGAAAGGTTCATTCAGCTTACAGTCTGTGGAGGTTTCAGCCCATACTTGGCTGATTCAGAGGCAGAGTGGCACATAGCAGAGGGCAAATGTTCATCGCAGCAGAGCACAGCAAAAACAAGAGTAAAAAGGAAGGAATGGCAGCAAGCAGCCTCTTTTTCTCCCTGACATATGCAAAACTGTCCCCCCCCCCAGGGCAGTGTAGCTCTCACACCCATAATCGATCAAACCCTAAAAGCTCGCCCCATGAGTACGTGAGGCCTTGGGAGGACACAGAGACAAACTGTAACAATAGTTATGCTCGAAACTGAACTTGCACATTTAGCTTAGTGTAGTCTGTCCATGTACCATTACCATTCTTCTGAACACCATCTGTGGACCGTCTAGCTGTGAGCACCTCCTTTGTGACTTATGCCTCTGTCCTGTAGTATTTCCACCTTGGCCCAGATTGGTGGTCTGCCTCCCGTCCCGCTCTCTCCTGTCTCGTGGGGGCTGCAGAACAGCAA
This sequence comes from Dinomys branickii, assembly GCA_004027595.1. Classification (NCBI taxonomy): domain Eukaryota; kingdom Metazoa; phylum Chordata; class Mammalia; order Rodentia; family Dinomyidae; genus Dinomys; species Dinomys branickii. Next base: position 15,976 of record PVLD010024728.1, read on the forward strand.
GCACTGAGCACTCCAGTCGCAGTGGGCTCTGGGGTTTTTTGGTAGTTTTTCCTACCATTCTTTTTCATTTCCCCAACCTTGTCCCACTTCCATTTTCCCTGTGTTTTGTTTTTCCTGCTATACCTTTCTTCGGTCTGTTTTAAATTTCCCCTTTTTCCTTTTTTGCTTGCAGGAATGAGTTCATAGAAAGTGCATTCTTAACTGCTTCAAGTATCTATTTTCATAATTACTGTTTGGCCAGACTGCCTTCACTGTATCTTTTCTTAGAAGTTTGTCCTGGTTCTTTCTGGCAGTTAACATTTTCTATTTGATTTTATTTCTTTTGTTGTATTTGCATTTTGGAATTTAATTTATTGAGTCAGAATTGTTCTAAAATATTTGACAAAGTACCAATGACACTTGGCCACCCTAAGTGGAAAAATATGCTTATGGGTGTTTATTTTTATTTTTGGAAAGATTCAGACCTAAATGATGTCTGACATCTCTGATATCCCAATTATAAATTTGTTATCTATAAACCTATGCATGGTTTTGAAGATAAGCTTAGTTTTTGAATTTTGTGCAAATAAAAGTGAGAGAAAATTATTTAATAGAGAGCTGAGATGATAAATGCATATTTAAATCATAGCACTGCTAACAAAAAATGGCAAATGTTATATACAAACTTTTATATTTTTCTGTTATCTATTTTTAAGTATTTGTATGTTGAGTATAATTTTTTGAGAACAGGGGGCTGGGGAAATACCTCAGTGGAATAAGCACCTGCCTAGCAAGCACAAGGTTCTGAGTTTGATTCCTGGTACCACAAAAAAAAAAAAAAAAAAGGAAAAAAGAGAACATTGGACATCAGATTTCTTAGAAATTCTGATTAGAAATAGTATAGATTATATATATATATATGTATATATGTGTGTGTGTGTGTGTGTGTGTGTCTGTGTATATATATATATATATTTCTTGCCATAATTATAGCTCACAAGTATTGTGGGCTTATTATGGTCCCTGTGTGGCACTAAGTGCTTCATGTGTATTGTCTGCTTTAATCATTGCATTCTTGGTAGTTGGTGATTAGTGCTTCCATTACAGATGAAGAATCTGAAGCTGAGAGAAGGGAGGTGATTGGCTTAAGGTAACATTTCTGTCAGGTTGTCTGACTCAGAGCTTCAACTCTCTTTCACTGCTTTCTCGAGGTTGTGTACATTTCATTGAAAGAGTTTCTCTTTCATGAATTCCTTATGCCCTTTTTGTGATTGCCTTGGGATAGAAATAGCAGAGGCCCCACACCCCTTATTGTAGTAGGAGTTGAAATGCCAGGGGTTTTAGAATTTTAAACTTGTAGGATGCACAGGAAAAACATTTTGGTGGCTTTTTATATCAATGCATGATATAACTCTGAGATCTCATTTTCTATAGAGAAACTTAGCGTAACTTTATAGTAATGCTCTGAACTGGAAAAAGCAGAACTAACCAACATAAAACATGCATTTTTATAAAATTTTGAATGTATTAGTCTGATCTAATGTGTTTCTCTTATTGTATACTTTTAAAGCAAGAAATGTTACAAAATATTCTTTTTGCTTATATAAATGTTTATGTATTTAAAATTGAGCACTCTCCATTTATATA
>PVLD010024729.1:0-24887 GCA_004027595.1 Dinomys branickii
ACAATCCCAAGAACAGCTATAGAAATAACTCCCTAAACAGAACAAATAATTAAACAGTCAGCAAAAGAAGGAAAACTTCAAATAAATAACATGACTAGAATAAGACAGAAAGGAGAGAGGTACATACCCTGAACTCAAGAAGGATCTGAAATGGAAACTGAAGCTCTAGTAAAAACCAAGCAGAACCTCTCCTGGAGGAAAGGATTGGAGGGCCGCTGCGGCACAGTCGGAGAGAGAAGAGATGGAGAAAGAGGAAGCCACTGCTTCAAACACATTCTTGGCCCAAGCCCTCATTCCAGCGATTGCAGCTGCGGCTTCGGAGACCCACGCTCATGGAAGCCTCCCGACTTGGCCGGGGGAGAGCTGAGTTCCAAGAGCTGGTCCAGAACTGGAGAGGAGAGGGCACAGCCAGGAAAAGAGGCAATGGTGGTTGCGAACTGTGGTTATTATATATTTTGATATACATTAGAACACATATGGTTGTCATTGTTATCTTTCAAAAGTTTTTCCTTCTCCTTTTAACAAATTTGTTAAGTGAAGTAAATCAGACACACTAGATTAAATATTGCATTGTTTCTTTTAGATGAGAAACCCACAGTACAAGTAATTTAAAGAGCAAAATGAAAGAGAATATGAAACAGAGAGACAGATCTTTTACAAAAGATGGAGGGAAGAGGAGAGGAGAAAGAGGAAGGGGAAATAACAAAGAATTGATATGTTATGTACATGTAACAACTCTCCATGATGAATATAATCATTATGCATTGCAAATACATACTAATAAAAATTTAAAATTTTTTAAAAATAAAAATTTCTCTGCCTTGTAAACTTTATAATTAACTCTACATGCTCCAAGTAATGCCCTACTGAGATTTGAATTTAGGTTCCACCTAAGCTATTAGATGAAGTCAGAAAATAGTGGTTTCTTAACAAAGCAAGTTCTTTCCATGCAGAAACTCTATGTGTCATAGACTGACTTCATCCTGGAGGAAGTGGCAGCTCTGGCTCTCTAGAGAAAATGTGCCTCAGATGAGTACATTGTCCCTGAGGCTCAGAATCTTTCTGTTGTCAGTAAGGAAAGAAAAGAAACTGCTAATAATCTGCTGGAAATCATCCCTTTCCCATGGAGATGAGACTGAAAAGAGCTGCCCTACTAAGCTGAGCTCGGGTGCCATGTACCCCTCTCTCCATTCTCAGCGACTTGTTTGAGACAATAAGAGTTACTGGCATTGTTGCAATTTAATGTCTTAATGCCTACTGTAGTTTGATACCAAGTCAACACTCAAAAATTGATAGCATTTTTGTACACAAATAACAAACTCACTGAGGGACAGGTTAGGGAAACAAAATATTTCACAATAGCATTGAAAAAATTAAATACTTAGGAATCAAACTAACAAAAGAAGTAACAGACCTCTACATTGAAAACTACATTACTCTAAAAAAGAAGATCAAAGAGGATATCAGAAAGGGGAAAGATATCCATTATTCTTGGGTAGGAAGAACCAACATAGTGAAAATGACCATACTCTAAAAATAGCTACACAGATTTAATAGAATTGCAATCAAAATACCATTAACATAACTCACAAAATTAGAGAAAGCAATCCTAAAATTCATTTGAAATGAAAAGAGACCTAGAATAATAAAAGCAATTTTGGGCAAGAAATACAAAGCAAAGGACATCACAATCCCTGATTTGAAGTTACATTACAGAGCTAGTGTGATAAAAACTGCATGATGCTGGCAAAAAATTAAAGAAGAAAAAAGACAAGATGATCAATGGAACAGATTAAAAGATGCAGTAACAACTCAAAATACAACCAACCACCTTATCTTTGAGAAAAGGACCAAACATGTTCACTGGAAGAAAGATAGCCTCTTTAATAAATGGTGTTGATAAAACTGGTTTTCCACATGCCAAAGACTAAGGAAACCCACATCTATAACCATGCTCTAAGCTAAAATCAAAATGGATCAAAGATCTACATATTAAAGCAGAAACATTAAATCTGCTAGAAGAGAAAACAGGTGGAACTCTTAAAGACATGGATATAAATAAAGACTTAATGAATAAAACCCAATTGCATGGGAAATACTACAAAGAACCAGTAACTGGAATCTCATATTATTAAAATTCTTTTGCACAGCTATGGAAATTATCAACAGAATGTAAAGACAACCCACAGAATGGGAAAAATAAATTACCCAGTTGCTCCTCAGACAAAGGACTAATATCTAAAACATATAAAGAATGGCAAAAAACCCAGATCCCCTAAATTCTAAGACCTAATTAAGAAATGGGCATCTGAGATGAATACACAATTCTCAGATGAAGTACAAATGACAAATACATATATGAAAACACGTTCAACATTACTTTTTATTCAAGAGATGCAAATTAAAACAATGCTGAGATTATATCTCACTCAAGAAAGAATGGTTAAGATAAAAAAAATCAACCAATAACAAATGCTGGTGGGGCTTTGGGGAAAAGAGAACACTCTCTCCACCTTTGGTGGGAGTAGAGACAGGTGTAACCACTGTGGAAATCAGTTTGGAGATCTCTCAGAAAACGTGGACTAGAGGTCCCATTTGACCTAGCTATTCCCCTTCTTGTTATCTTCCCAAAGGAATTAAAAGCATCATACCACAGTGATATATGTGTACCCATGTTTATAGTGGTACAGTTTATAATAGCTAAAGCTTGGAAACAACCTAAATGCCCATCAACCAATGAATTGGTAAGATGTGATTTTCTTATATAATGTAGTGCTCCTCTGCCTTAAAGAAGGATAAACTTGAGACATTTATTGCTAAATAGATGGACCTTCAGACCATACACTTAAGTGAAATAAACCAAAGTCACATGTGTAAATATTACATGTCTCACTGGTGTGAGAAACTGAAAGTATAAGTAAGAACCAAATTATACAGGAGATATGGTGAAATGGGAGGGAGTTGTTCAAAAGGAAAGGAGAACTAGAGAGGGAAGGAGGAAGGAAGAAAGGGAAAAGCAAAAAAGACAAAAGAAAGATAAAATGAAAACAAAGTTTTGTAAATAAGGAAGTTAAGAGGAGTTGAAAGGAGGAGAGGGGAATGGGAGGGATAAAAGACAAATCAAAGTATATCATGTACAGGCACAAATTCCCTATGTGATCATTGTGTATACTTACATGGTACCAGTAAACTTAACTGAATTTAAAAAGAGTACATGAAAAGGGGACAAATACAAATTTTGGCTAAAAATGGATTTTATTGTACACATGAGCAGCAAAAGTGACCAATATGAGAGAGTATCAGACCAAGAAGACAGTTTTGACACGTAGACAATACACTCAGAGATACCTTGAAAGCAAGAGAACAAATAATATCAATCCAACAACTACTAGATGATGTGAAGAAGACTAACCCTAACCCTAACTGGAATTAGAGTCAGCTCAAAGTATAGCACATACAAAATAAAATCCTGTCTGCAGAAATAATAGCACAGGGCTGGGGATATAGCTCAGTGGAATAAGCGCTTGCCTAGCAAGCGCAGGGTCCTGAGTTCAATCCCCAGTACCGCAAAAAAAAAAAAAAAAAAAAAAAAAAGAAATAATAGCACAGATCTTCCAAGCAGAGGGAAAATTTCAATATATAGCTAAGCATGATATATAGAACCTCAAAAAACTATGACCAAAGAGGAAACATTCTGTGACATATCACAGTCTAACACAAGGAGAGAATCTTAAAATCTGTCAGAGAAAAATAAAAATTTACTTATGAATTTAACTCACTAGGATTAGAACAGACTTCTTAACATAAACTTTAATGGCTAGGATAACTTGGCATGAAGTATTGAAAGCACAGAAAGAAAACATTTTCAGGCTAAAATTAATATATCCTTCAAAACTATCTTTCAAAATTAATGGAGAAATAAGTACATTCTATGACAAGTAATTCTTTAATAAATTCCTGACTATCAAACCAGCACTCCAAAAATTGTCAAGGATATCCTAGAGACAATGAAGTAAACAGTGCAAGAAAAATCAGAAAAAATGACTACAGCAAGTAGGATGAGTAAATAAAAGAGAAAAATGAATCAACAATAAAAAAATAATGTAGTAATAGGAACAAATCAATACTTTTCTATAATAATTCCCAATGTAAATGGTCTCAACTCACCACTCAAAAGACACAGGTTGGCAGATTGGATAAAAAACAGAACCCAATAGTACACTGTGTACAAATTCATAGAGTAAAATTCAAAGGATGGAAACTATATTTCATGCATGAGGGCCTCAAAAACAAGTAGGGGTAGTGATCAGCTAAAACTGACCAGAAGAGGCAATGAAAGTCACTGTATATTAAAGGAACAATTCAGCAAGAAAAGATAACAATCCATAAGTATATAGATACTTAATACCAGAGCACCTGTTATGGTTTGTATCTAGATGCTCCCCCAAAGTCTCATAAGTCATGGGGTCAGACTCTTCATAGGTGGTTGAATCTAGAGTTTGTGACTGACTCATAGTCCAATATTGGGATTAAGGGTGTGTGTGTTATACCCATCCTAGGGCAGGTAACCTGCATTCAGGGGCAGAAAGAGTCTTGTCCCTTCCCTTTTTTTTGCTTTTGTTGCTTTTCCTGTCTTCTGCTGCCATGACTGTTTCCCCTATACCATGTGCCACCTTGCCTTGGAACCAGCTCGTTGTGGACTGAAAACTCTTCAAACTGAGGTAAGTAAATTTTTCCCTTTTAACCTTGGATGCTATGTATTTTGGCTCAGCAATGAGAGAATAGTAACTAAGACAGCACTCAATTTCATTAAAGAAACACTACTTATATAAAAGGTCAAATAAATATTAACATAGTCATAACAGGAAAACCTCAACACCCCACTTCCACAAATAGATCAAACAGACAAAAAATTAAATAATGGAATATCAGAGCTCAACCACACTTTCAAACAAATGGACTTAACAGATACATACAGAGTGTTCTATCCTACCACAATAGAATACACATTCTTCTTGGACGTTTCATCAAAATAGACCACATATTAGCCCCAAAACTTGCTTAATGAACTACAAAAGAATCAAAATTACCCCATGTGTATTGTCAGATCATAGTGCACTGAAACTAGAAATCAATCACAACAGAAACCACGGAAGGTTTGCAAACACCTGAACATTAATAGATGCCTGTAGAGTGTCCTATCCTACAGCAGCAGAGTACATTAGATAATAAACTCCTAAGTAACCCATAGACCAAGAAGAAAACAAGAAAGAAATTAAATAATTCCTAGAGTAAAATGATAATCTTGGTATAACATACCTATGGGATACAATAAATGCAGCCTTAATAGGAAAGTTTATTGATATGAATGTTCACATCAGAAAAACAGAGCAAGCCCCAGTAAGTAGCCTGCTGTACACTTTAAGTTCCAAAACAAAAATAAAAGTAATCTAAACCCAAACCTAATACAAAGGAAATTATGAAGATAAGAGTGGAAGTGAATGAAATTAAGCCTAACAACACAAATTACCAATGAATTAAATAGCTAGTTCTTTGAAAAGACGCATAAAACACAGAAATCCTTAGCCAAATTTACTAAAAGAAGGAGAGAAATGACATACATCAGTGCAATTTGAAACAAAAAAGGCAAAATTACAATGGACATCACTGAAATATAGGATATTATTAGCAACTACTATGAAAGCTTGTACTTCAAATCAAAATATCCTGAAGAAATGGACAGATTTCTAGACATGCATGAATTACCAAAATTGAATGAAGATTTTTAAAAATTCTGAATAGTCTAATAACAGGAATGAAACTGAGGCATTGTAGAACAAAGAAAAGTCTAAGATCTGACGCATTCACTGCTAAAGTACAAGAACTTTAAAGGAGGTCTAATGCCAATATTTCTCAAACTTTAATAAAATTAAAAGGGAAGAAGTACTGCCAAACTCATTCCTGGAAGCTAGCATTACCTTGATTCAAAAATCAGAACAGGACCCAAATAAAAAAGAAAATGACGGGTCAGTCTTCTTAATAAACATAGATTCAAGAATCCTCAACAAAATATTGGCAAATAGAATGCAACAAATCTTCAAAAAGTTCATATATCATAAACAAGCAGGCTTCATCCCAGGGGTGCAAACATGGCTTAATATATACAAATCAGTAAGTGTGGTAACTACATAAACAGAAGCAAGGGTAAAAATCAGATGATCATATCAATAGATGCAGAAAAAGCTTTTGACAAATCCAACATCCACTCATGATTTTAGAAGACCCTGAAGAAAATAGGTAATAGGATTATAGGAGGATTTTACCTCAATTTGATAAAACCCAGTTATGGTAAACCTACTGCCAACATCATATTAAATGAGGAGAAATGGAAAGGTTTTCCTCCAAAATCAGAAATAAGACAAGGATGACCACTATTAGCACTCCTGTTCAATATGGTACTTGAACTATTAGGCAGAACAATCAAGCATGAAAATCAAATAAAAGGGATATTTATAGCAAAGGAAGAAGTAAAACTATCATTATTAGCAGATGACATGATCCTTTACTTTGAAGACCAAAAATACCTACAAAAAACTCATAGAACTAGAGTCAAATTCACCAATGTACTAGGATACAAAATAAGCAGAAAAATTCATAACATTTCTGAAGACCAATAATGAAATCTACCAAGAAAGAAATTAGGATAATAATCTCATTCATAATACCTCAAAAAGTTAAATACTTGAGAATTAACCTAACCAAGGGAGTAAAAGATTTCTATAATGAAGCTACAATACTCTGAAAATGGAGATCAAAGAGCATATCAGAAAACAGAAAGAGATCCCCCGTCTCTGAACACGCAGAACCAATATTGTCAAAATGGCTATAAGACCAAAGTAATATATAGATTTAATGCAATACCAACCAAAATACCAATAGAGTTCCTTACAGAACTAGGGAAAAAAAGTCTTAATATTTATATGGAACCAGAAGAGACTGAGAATAGCAAAATCAATCCTGGGCAACAAGTGTAAAGCAGGAGGCATCAAAATCCTAGATTTCAATTTATAATGCAAAGCTACAGTGATTAAAAAACAACAGCATGTTACTCGCCCAAAAACAGACATGTGGATCACTGGGACAGAATAGAAGTTGCAAAAGCAACCCCTGGCACATGAAGTCACCTAATCTTTGACAAAGTAATGAAATGTACATGGTGGAGGAAAGATAGTTGGCTCAACAAACTGGGCTGAAAAATTGTCTATACACATGCAGAAGATTGAATCTAGATCCAAACATATCATCATGTACCAAAATTTTCTAAAAATGAATCAAAGACCTAAATATTAAAGCAGATGATTTTCTTGGAAGACAAAATAGGCAAAACTAATGAAGACATAGGCACAGGTAAAGACTTCTAAACAGAACCCCAACTGCACAAGAAATAACACCATGAATCAACAAATGGGATTTTATCAAGTTAAAAAGCTTCTGCACAGCAAAGAAAAATCAATAGAGGGAAGAGACTACCTACAGAATGGGAAAATAATTTTGCCAATTACTCCTCAGTCAGAGGACTAAGACCAGATCCCAGAAAAATAAAAGACCTAACAAAAAATGGGAAACTTAAATGAATATATACTGCTTAAAAGAAGATGGACAGTTGGTCAATAAGTACATGAAAATATGTGATTTGAAAGCCCAATTTTTGAGATTTTATGCACATTTTGTGACCCCTTATGTTCTCCATTACTCTCCATCTAAATTAGTTCTGTCCAGTGAACACTGTTGATTTTATGCTGACTGTCAACCATGAGATAGGTGTAACTGATTTGACTTCGTACACATGGTCAAATGGTCTCCAAGAGTTACGAATGAGCCGCCTGTGACCACTGAGCCTGGCAGCACAGAGAAAGTGCCCACCTCTGGGTCTGGATGACCCCTGACCCCCAAGATTGTATCCTTGCACAATGCCACACTGTCTCCTGTTCTTTGGGGGAAGTAGGGACCTTCCTTGTTTATGACCGAAATGCAAATAAGACAACACTGAGATTCTCTCTTACTCTGGGAAGAACGGTTATCATTGAGAAATCAAATAATAACAAATGTTAGCATAGCTCTAGGAAAAAAGGTACATTTCCACATCATCTGTGGGAACATAAACTACTACAACTACTGTGGTCATCAGTAGAGAGATTCCTCAAAAAATAAAATTAGATGCTAGGGATATAGCTCAGCAGCATAAGCACTTACCTGGCAAGCCTGAGGTCATGAGTTTGACCACTGGTACAAAAATAAAAGAGAAAAATAAAACAAAAATTAGAAATTCCATTTCATCCAGCCATTCTCCTTCTAGGTAACTTTCCAAAAGAGTTAAAAATATCACATTACAGAGATAGAAAAATTCCCATGTTTATAGTGCCATAGCTCATAGTAGCCAAATCTTGGAAGCAGCCTATATATACACAGGAGGAATGAATAAAGGAAATGTGCTACTTATCCACAGCTGAGTACTACTCTTCCATAAAGAAAGATAAACTTGAGTCACTTATAGGAAAATGGATGCACTTTGAAACCATAATGCTAAATGAAACAAATCAGACACACAAAATTAGGCATTGCACAACCCATTTACATGAAAAACTCAAAGTATAAGTAACTTCAAGAGCAAAGTAAAATAGAATCAAGAAGGGTCTTTTGCGAATTGGAAGGGGCTAGGGCTCTGGAAATGGAAGGAGAGAGGTGTGGAGGAAAAAGGTAACAAAAAGAATTGAGGCAAGTTACATACACATACCTACTATTTTGGCTCACAATTTGTAGAGGTTTCGGTCCATAGGCGGGCTCCAAGTCAGGGCAGCATGGTAGAGGGCAAGGCAGAGGAGAAGCAGCTCATGGCATGGCAATCAGGAATCAGAGGGAGTGAAGTGAGAACCAGGGAAGAGATAAATCCTTCCAGACCATGCTAGGGAAGGGATAAGGCCTTCCAGACCAGGCCCTAGTGACTCACATTTTCTGACCAGATTCCACCTGTGCCCATGATCAAATCATTTCCCAAAAGTCCCACTTATGGGTACATGAGAGGGGACACCTAGATATAAACCATATTAAGAATGAATGGTTTTGATCCTACTAGGAGGAGTCTCATCACCAGACTGTCCCTATGGGCTAAGCCTGAATATCATACAAGAGACAAGCATTGATACATTCTAGGGTTTTGATTATTCATTGTCAAGAAGAACCAGCAGGATCCATCCCCTCCACGGGCTCACAAAGCATTCAACCCTGGAAGGGCCACATAAGTTCAGGTCAAATCCTTTCCACCTCCCTCACTCCCCTCCTCACAGTTTATGTAAATAATTCACAGTAGCTGTAAGTTGTGTGAGAACAAAGCTCTGTGACTTCTCCATCCATTTCCCTTATGCCCAGGCCAGCATCTGGCATACAGTCCTCCCACAGATGCTGGTGGTGATAAACTGGAAGCTTTTCTTTCTATCCTGCCTGCCTGATTCAGTGGCTTCATTGAGCCCTGGTTAAACATGAGTTTCCTGCAGTGGACCATCTATAGACATAAGGTATGCTACACCAGCTGCCAATCCAGATATGCGTGCCCTGGGATTCTGGACATAAGGTATAGGACAGGCTAAAGAAAAGGCTGGGTTGGAAGAGCTCATCCTTATATTCTTTTCCTGATCTGTGTTGATAAGACAAGTAATGGCTCTCAGGCAATATCTAAGGATATGACAGAGACAGAGGCCAGTACATAGACAGGCTCAGAAATTCTGAATCTTTGCCAGTTTGTGCATTCAGAGATAGTTAGGGACCTCAACTGTGCAAAGAGAAGAGGGTACTATGGCCAATAGCCTTGTACTGTGTGAATTCCTCGATCCAATTGGCATTCACAGACACTAGCCAAAAACAGAAAATACCAAGGGAGAATGGGAAAAGGGTTTGCCTTTGGCAAGAATGGTTGGTTAGAGAATTAATTATGGGAACACAGCCAACTTGAGAATAGTGTAGATGGATTTATTTATGAGTCGCCATTGACGCAAAAACCATTAGAAGATGCTAAGGCTTGAATTGTGTCTCGTGAAAATCTAAATGTTGAAATCCTAAGTGCTTGAACATGCAACTTCATTTGGACATAGGATCTTTCCAGAGGTAATCAATTTAAATGAATCATTAGCATGAGTCTGAGGGTAGGTGTTAGGTATGCCCTGGAGTACCCTGTGCTCTGATCCAGTGTGACTAGTATCCTCAAAAGAATGGAAATTTTAGACTCAAGAGATATGCACAGGGGCAGACAATGTAAAGAAGCACAGACAGAAGGTCACATATACAAGCCAAGGACACTGACCTGTAACCCATCCCTCCCTTGCAACTCTCAGAAAGAACCAACTCTGATGGCACCTTGATTTGGGACCCTATTTCCAAAACTATGAAACAATTTCCTTTGTTCAAGACATTTAGTTAGTGGTACTTTGTAATAGGACCCTAATAAACTAATGCAAAGGACATCTGGGTACTGATGTTTTGTATGCTACACCTGCTGCCAATCCTGATAGTAGTCAGACAGCTACTGAAGGATAATAACTTTCTTATAATCAAAAAAGAGCCTTTCCTGGCTCCAAGGGCCAGACAATTGATCACATGCAGGACATGACTAGAGAAGGCCAATAAACCATACATATGCATGCTGCTTAGCTCATCACCCCAGAAGACAGGTAGTCTTTGGCCTCTTGCTGACAAGACAGTCGGCGTGATCTGACCTTGTGAATTAGCTACCGAGTTTGGGTGCTGCCTTTGCTAATACACATCACCCTCCCCTGGATTCCTACAGTCTTACCCAAGCAGTGAGCTGCAGTAGTTCAATGGTTCTAGCCCTTAAGTTGACCACAAGTGATGAGCTTGCAGCTGGTCCAAGACTGCATCCATTTCAGGGATCTTTCCAGAAAGAGGGAGCAGAATTATAAAAATGCAAATTTCCACACTTCTTCATGTGAGCTGAATTAGAATTGAGGGCTGTTTAGGCATGTTTGTTGAGAGAAAGATATAATTCCTTGAAGAGAATGAAACTGCAAACTGAAAGAGAATACTAATAGGATTAAGGACACATGGGGAAAGATCTGCCTGGTGAGGTTGTTAGCCATTTACAGAGGGCCCAGGTATGCCAGACCACACACCACAGGCTTTACACCACCCATAATGTCCTGTATACTATGTATTGGCATCGTCATTTTGCAAAGGTGAAAACTGAGATGCATGCCAATGAAATAATTTCAATAAGATCATGCAGCAGGTTAAATAAATAAAATAGGAAGAGAAATAGGCTAGATGGAGAGTTCCCAGGGTCGCTTTCTCTCTGCTGCTCCAGATCCATGTCCTGCCTCCCTTCAATTCTGTTTTGTGCTCTGGAGTTGGACCTCTGAGTTTTGCTTCAAAGGGCATCCTTGCCTGCTGCCCTTTGGCTGAGTCTACCCGATGGAAGTCAATTGCAAGAGACCAATGACAGAAGGAGAGGTGTATTGAGGTTCACCTCTATTCTTGCCTCCTCCCTTGCTGAGTTGCCACAGATTGACTGTGACCCTCAACCAAAGGACCGAAAGTCTACTGAGTGGCCGCCTCCATAAAGCTGTCTGTCCAGGTTCCAGTGACACCCTTTGTGTCCCTAACATGGAGTGCTGCCCCATTGCTTGCTTTTACTTAAAGTCCTGGCAACATCTTTGCAAAAATGCCCTTTATTAAACTTTCCTTCAGTTGTCCTGATTGTGAATGTCACTGGTTTTTCTTGTTGGGCCCCAGGCTGATACAGAGCGTGCAGGAAGCTTTTGCCAGAGAAAAAGAAAAGTGGCAGTGATGTAGACCTGGGCTCATCCTGTGGAAGGGAGAGCTGAAAGTGGTGGGAGGTGGGGTCACTGGGATGGTGAAAAGGTTTAGTATGGAGTTGCTGGGCTGGGGGCAGGAGGAGTTAGAGTTTCATAGGAGCCATGCTGAATGGTGTGGCCTCTTGTGGGTTATGTGGCCGAGGATTTGAAGTAGAACCAATTTACCTGGTATCTGAACATGTTAAGGTAGAGAAGAAAGTAGAACTATGTTGTGCAAGGGCCTGCAAAGGATAAGGTGAAAAAGAGATGAGCTCCTGGAAACCTTGAGCTCATAGTCTAGCTAGTGAGGTAACTGTGAAGGGACAGCCACAGCACAGCACATCAGGTATCAAAACTAAGCTGTGCCTGCTACTTCTTAGGGCCCAGCAAGACATGTGACCAGCATAAGGCTCAAGTCCTGAGTGCTTTCTCTCCCTTATTTAGGTCTCTCCAGGCTGCCTGCAAAAGGACTCTGGACTTTTCCTTAGCCATTTGGAACCTGTGGTCCTGGGGTTGGGCCTGACAGAAGACATAAACCTTCTGGTTTCTGAATCCCCAGTTGGCACTAACGCTGACTTTGGAGAACTATTAGTTACTTTTTCTGCTAAGCACTGGAGAAGTCCTCAATCCTGTCATGCCAATCAACTTTCCCACTTCTGAGTTCCTTTAGGGAGAGAGCAATGTGGGTAAATGCCTGGTAAAAATAATAAAAATAATTACAACAATGCTAGTTAGGCATAAAAACTTTTCTTATCCTAGTTAGGCATAAAAAACTGAGAACAAAACATTGATCCAATGCAAACCCATTGACTGACTACTAGATGCACATAGACAAAGAGAGGTAATAGCAAAACATTTGGTTCCCAATACCTAACTCAGAACTACTCTTGATCTTAGTGGAGGCAGATATTCTAGGCCAGCTGTAGACAGGGAGAATGAAAGGGCATCACAGAGAAGCATGTTGGCTCAGTAGTTTTGAGGGAGCTGAACTGTGTCTGCTTTTCTCTCTTCCACAGAAAAAGAGAATTATGCTCAGTCACCAACTGTGTAACTCAAAGTAGTTCTGCGACATAAGGTCTAGACTGTGCTAGTGTTCTTTCTTTCTGGTAGGACCCAAGAGGGCAGTGCATGAGAGAGAAGACTGCGCTTAAGAATGTCTAATCCTGCCAGGGATATAGCTCAGTGACACAGCACCTGCCTGGAAAACACCAGGTTCTGAGTTCACTTCCTAGTACCAAAAAAACTCAAAAAACAAAAACAAGCAATCCCAAGCAATGGTGCCCTTACTCTCCACTGTTACCAGGTGACTCCTACCAATGGAAACTAGGCTGGAAAAAGTATCAAAAAAATTATCAGGGGGCATCAGACCCTGGAGGGTGAACATGGCCAGACAGATTCCAGAAGACAGAGCAAGGGAAGGGCATGATATGAGTTTGTGATTTTTATGGATCTTTTTGGCCAAAGGGCAGACGAAAATTTGCTCTGTCAGAGAGTTAAATTTATGCTAGAAACTCCAGAATCTTTTTGGTCTGCCAAACCAAGGGACTGAGTTTGGTGAAACCACAGCTTCTGGAATGCAGAGGGGGAAACCTAGAAAGGAAAGAACCAGAAGGCCTTAAATTCTATGCATTAACTCTGGCGGTGTCTCTGGATGAACCATGCACCATGTACCACTATCGGACTGCTGGAAGATTTGGCTATGGGCCAAGAAACAGAGCCTTCAGTTTGATTCCAACTCATTCTGTCCTTTTCCATAGGAGACTTAAAAAGTATTCTTCGGGACGTAACATGACTAAGCGTTCCCAACATAGCATTCACAAGGCCAAAGGCACTGTACAAAACCACCGCACATGTGATAACTGGTGTTACCTGATCTGAAGGCCAAGCTCTCTTGCTCTAGGAGAATGGTGAGGCAGTGGTTCTCAAGGGGGCTCCCTACACCCCTTTCATGTTTCATGAGGTTAGATTGTTTTTATAATAATAAGAGATTATTTACCTTTTTCATTCTCACATTCTCTCATCAGTGTGTAGTGAAGTTTGCCAAAAGCCTATGACAGGTGATATCAAGATAGATTGAATGGTAAAGTAATATGAGAATTCAATTGTATTCTATAAAGTGGGGCATTTAAAAAGTTTGCAAAACTGTACACCAATGTTGCTCTTCTTACTTTTTTTGTTCTAGTTGGGAAAAGCCTCGTTATTTTTCACTGGAAGATGAGCTTATTTTAAATAAACAATAATTTTAAAAAATCATTTAGTTTTCATTCATAACATGACAAATACAGCTAAATATTACCCACATAAAAACTCTCCGGGATCTTAGTTAAGTTTTGAGAGGGTAAGTGGTTCTGAGCCCAGAGCTGGTGTGAAGTGGTTCACTTCAAGCTCTAGTATGCATTAAAGCCACCTGGGGAACTTGTCCAAATAGATTGCTAAGTATCCCCCACAATTTCTGACTTAGGAAATCTGTGGTGGAGCCTAAAAGTTAGTGTCTGACAGTTTCCCAACCGATGCTGACCCAGGCCTTACTCTGGTAGAAGGGATGCCATGGGTCCAGACCAGACACTCCTGCAGGGCCTCAGCACTTATTGTCCAGCTGCCAGCAGTGTTGCCTGCCGGAGGGCTCACAGCTAAGTCTCTCCTTAGTGACTGCTTTGTCCAGGGCTGCCTCCTCCTCAGAGACAGCCCACAGCCCATTTGCTTTGGGCATGGAAAACCTGGCCACTTTATGTCAATGCAGAATGACTCCAAAAAGCCCTTTCAGCTTTGGAGCTACCCATAAACCTTCATTATAGCTCTATCCCAGCTCAACTTCCTTTGCCCAATCCTGCTTCCCTCACTCATTCACAAGTGGTGCTGTTACTAACAGGAATTCCTAACAAACACAAAATTTCCTGCCAGAGGTCTCTGACCCTAGGGAACCCAACATAGGGTGAAAAGACGAGCCTGCTTTGTAGCCTTAAAAGTCCTCAGTCTATCTGGCAGGCAGAGTGGCAGTTCTTCCAATGGCCATGCTACTTGGATCTTGCATATGTCTAGAAAGTTCAAAACTTAAGCCTCTGGGAGTGGGGCATAGATTCTAGTGAAATGTGCCCATTGGCCTTTGGGTCCTGGGAAGAAGGTCCAGGGCAGAGGTCTGAGCTAGTCATGCAATCAGTGGTGTCTTGAGTGACTCATGCCAGCTCACAAGAGCTGACTCCAATATTTAGGAATTTACTGAGTTGTTTCTTAAAACACAGGCTTACAGATGGTTCTTGATTTATGATGGTTCAACTAAGGATATTTTACAATGGTACAAAAGTGATATATATCTCATAGGAACTGGATATGAATACTGAATTGTTATCTTTTCCTGGCTAGCAATATATGGTATGATATTCTTGCTTTGCTGGACAGCAGCAGCGAACTGCAGCTCCTGGTCAGCCACAAGATCAGTGGGGAAAATAATCAATACTCAATCATGTACTGTGTTGCTGTGCTACTATGTTATGATGATTTGGAATATTAAATGTACTTTGGACTTACCATATATATTTTCTGCTTATGTTAGGTTTGTTGGGAGGGTAACCCCATTGTAAGCCAAGAAGCAGCTATATATAAATTTGTGAATTAAATATATAATCATAATAAATGTGCAATGAATTATACATGAAATAAATTATATTTGTAAAAGGGAATATACACTCAGAAGTTGTCACCTGCTAATTATCTTACTACATTTAATTATTGTCAGTGTTCTTAAGATAATTGACCTCTGTCATATCTTTATGGCAAAGATGTGTAATGGCACTCCACACAGACACAAAAGATGTCAGTAACCTTAGAACCTAGAGAATAGGAAACCTAGCAAAATACCTTGGGAAAAAAGCAAAGCCAGGTTTCCAGGAGATAAGAGTGGGAAACATCCAGTAAGGGCCTGTGTTGGTATCTTCTGTCCTAGCTCAGACACTGCCCAGGAGACTATCAGAGACTGTTCTATTTCTCTTGGTTCTTTGGTGATGGCAAAACTACACCTTCCTCACTAGAATTTCCCAGTGGGATTCTAATCTTATTATTTATTCATCTGATCCTATCTGTTCATATCTTTTAATTCCAACTCCTGCTGAGCATTGGAATAAAGAAGTCACTACCTTGCTTTGGAGTAGTTCACATCTAACTAAGACTAGAGGCGTGTATACAATGTGTAAAACATAGTTACATGCACATCTAAGTAGGAATGTCTAAGGAACAGGACTCCTGTAAGCATCAGGTGACTGACTAAGCAGTAGGAGAAATTTCAGACAAGTGGAGACACAACTAGGATCTGTCAGGTAGGCAAAGATGCCAACTGAAAAGAACACTATGTGCAAAGGTATAAAGGCAGTACGGGAAATGGCCTTTGATTTTAGGTCATGGGGATTGTGCAGAGCTGCCCACAGTCCCCACTGGCCCTGAAGATCCTATGTGGTTCTATCAGCATTAGATCTGCTGGCATCCGAGGAAGGCCAGCTGGCTTACATGGAAATCACAGGCCTGACTAAGACTGTGTTTCAGGCTGCTGTAATCCTCTGAGCTAATTGGACATTATTTCTATATTAGTGTGCTCTCACTACTTTGTATGATGACTCAGAAGTTCTGTGATTAATCTCATATTGAAAAGGACATCTGTAGAACTGACTTCTCTGAAAGTCTTTCAAGGATTATCCCACCACTTGTCTTGGAGGTTTAGGTAAACCTGCGGGGTTAAATACTAAAAAGGCACTGGGTGATGTGCAACATGGCTGGATGATTCTAGGATTCCATCCAGAGTAGGAATTGATCTTCATTTTAGAATAATTGATTTGGATGAACTAAAGTTCTGGAAAAGTTTCCAGGAGCTTCACTAGCCTGTACTAAAAGTTGTTCCATTTCCCATATGGCACAAAAGCAGGATGCAATGGTATTGAAATCAGGACATATCATGGGTCCCTCCAGATTACTGTGTAACCATGGCTTCCAGCTTTTTTCCTGGCACCAGGAGGCTTTGGTGAGCAGCCGAGCCCAATGCAGAGGAAGCATGTTGCAGCCAACCAAGTATACCCTGTCCTAGCTGTCACATCATTGGGGACAGCTGATTGGTTTCAAATTAGTAAGCTCTCAACCTTTCAGATGTATTAGATCATGATAAACCTGTTTGCATGTCTGTCTTCCTAGTAGGACTGCCTGCTCCTTGGAGGTAAAGATTCAGTTTGATTTATCTTTGGGTCCAAAGTATTGAAGGTTGGATGGGTACATGGATGGATAGATTGTCCTGCACTATAGGAACTTAACAGTTAAAAATTAAAGGAATTTCAAAATATGTATTAAACACATATGTGCAAGGAACTTACCTAATTCTTGTTTATCAATTTTTAAATATACTATTCATAGCACTTGTATGAAATATACATTATTAGTGTCTGTATTTTATAAATGAGAGCACTCATTCAGAAAAGATTAGTCACTTTCTGAAAGATCACAGTTTATAAGAGGAAGAGCCAAGACTGAGTTTGATTCTGTCTGATTCCAGTTTTAATTCTTAAGGACTAATGAGTAGGAGGCAACCTAGAGCACTGGTGTTGAGGGGAAGCAAGAAATGAATGGAATCGGCTTGGCAGTGAGGTGGTGCTTCCTAGGAGAGATGGACTGGTAACTGAAGCCTAAAGGCTGGTTTTTATAAGGTGGAGTACTGTAACAGCGTTCAGAAAATGTCACAGAAGGGAGGCCAGGGTGGACAGAAACTTGGTGGGATTATAATGATCTGTGTGGAGCAGTATAAAGATGAGAAAAGAAGATGTTTAGAAAGGTATTTTGAGGCCAAACAAAGTTCTGAACCAACTCTCCTTCTTTACCTGTTCATTAAGCTGAAAAAAGAAGTCAGTAATGTGCATTGCTTCCCCCATCAGAAAGTCTTGACTCTGCGTGGCTAACCCAAGGTAACAAGTAAAGCAAAACTTCCCACAAGCACTCCAGGCTGCCAGGGCAGTTATTTCCATATCAGTGGCTACTTGTTGCCTCCTCTCTATGGCTAAATCGGCCTTGTTTGAAGTCTCCAGGGAGGCTGTCACTGGCATTTGAAGAGACAGAATTACAAGTAAGCAGAAGCCCCTTAGAACTTCTGCCAAGATGATTTGAAGTCCTTGGTGTTCGATTATGTAATAGAAGAGGGCATGTGTGGAACACACTAAAGGACAAATGGAAGTTGTTCCATTACGTATGAAAATGGGACACAGAGTGCTCCCCATTTCAGATTTTAAGGTCAGGATGTCAAAAGATCATCAGCCCAGACATTGAGGACCCTTGAAGGGGTGGACAGAATCGATAGTGATAATCATGGTCTACGTGCCAGGCAGTGTGCCAGACACTCCATATGTGTCCTCTAATTAAATTCTTTGAGAACTTCTATGAAGATATAGTCAGAAAGGTTAATTGACTTGCCTAAGATCATCCATCTTTTAAGATTTTTAGTTCTATTTGAAAGTCAATTCTGTCAGGCTCTCAGAACTTTGCATTGTAAGTGTTTCTGAAAAATATTCCACATATCCTCCTCCTGGGAATACAACGTGGTCTACTCCAGTGAAAACCAGGTATCCTGACCATCAGCCCTGAAAGAATATTCTAAGTAATGCAAATTCTGGTACTAGAAAGGCTATTATACCAGTTACTAGAAGACGTCAGACAGTTTCTGGGCTCTGATGAGCACATGTACGAAAAAGTTGCAAACACATTCTGAGGCCAACATTGCCTTGGACCAAAAACTGGAAAAGAAAAGACACAACAACAACAAAAAATAAGACTGTAGACCAATATCCCTGTTAAACATAGTTATAAAAGCTGTCAACAAAATACTAGCAAGTTGAATTCAACAGCATATCAAAAGATAGGGCATATTTACAGCTCTAGCTACTCAGTAGGCTGAGGCAATAGGATCGTAAGTTCAAGGCTAATACCAGCAACTTAGTGAGACTCTGTCTTTAAAAATATTTTTTTAAATCTGTGGATGAAACTCAATGGCAGAATACTTGTCTAGCACAAGGCTCTGGGTTCAATCACCAGTGTTATATAAAATATTAATTTCACCATAATCCAGGGATTCCAGGATTGTGCAACATACACAAAGCAACAACACCAAATTCCACATCAACAGAAAGAAGGATAAAAGTCACAATATCAACAGATGCTTGAATTTCATAAACTTCAACATCCTTTCATAAATAAACTAGGATCAAAGGATCATATCTCATAGTAGAGGCTAAATATGACAAACCTATATCCAATATTGTTATAGTTGATACATTGTGTCAACTTGGGGAGTCTAGAGGTTTGGCTGAGTGATTCAGGAAGCCAAGGCGCTTACTTTGTATTCATCCTGAGCCTGTGGAAGAGGAGGGCATGGACACTGTGTGAGAGCTACACGCCCTGTGGGCGGGGGCAGGCTGTTTACAATGTAAGGAAGAAAAGAGGCTGCTTGCAGCCATTCTTCCCTTTTGCTGGTTGTTTTTGCTGTGCTCTGCTGCCATGAACAGTTTGCCCTCTGCCATGGGCCACTCTGCCTCAGAACCAGCCAAGTGTGGACTGAAAACTCCACAAACTGTAAGCTAAATAAACCTTTCCTTTCTTCATTTTGGGCATTGGGTATTTTGTCTCAGCAACGAAAGAAAAGTAACCGAGACAAATATTATCCCTCAGTAGGGAAAATCTAAAACCATTTCTAAGATAAGAAACATGACAAGGACTTTCAATTTTACTGCTGTTATGCAATACACTACTAGAGCTTTACCCAGAAGAATTAGGCTAGAGAAATGCATATAAAATACACAAATATGAAGGGTGGAACTCAAAATATACTGGTTTGGAAATGATATGATTATATATATATATCAAAATCGAAAGACTCCACCAAAAGACTATTAGAACTGGTAAATGAATTCAATAAAATTGCAGAACACAAAATCATCTCCAAAAATCTGTAGCTTTTCTACACACCAATAATCAATTTATGAAGAAAGACATATTGGAAATCAATCTTATTTACAATAGTTGTGAAAATATTAAAATGTCTAGGAATAAACTTAACCAAAGAATTGAAATACTTCTCCAGTGAAAACCCTAAAATATTGGTGAAAGAAAATATAGAGGACACAAAAATGGGAATCTACTTGTGTTCATGGCCTGAAAGAATAAATATTGTTAAAAATGTCCATACCACTCAAAGCTACCTATAGACCAATGCAATCCCCACCAAAGTACTAGTGGAATACTTTATGGAATTAGGAAAAATCATACTAAAATTCATATGGAGAAACTAAAGACTCTAAATAGCCAGAGCAATTTTGATCAAAATGAACAAAACCAGAGATATCACAATATTTGAAGATATAATATAGAGCCATAGTAACCTAAACAGTGTGGTATATGCATAAAAACAGACACATACACCCATGAAAGAGGACACAGACCAGAAATAAATCCATGCATCTCACCAGAAACATGCAGCCTCTTAAATAAATGTTGCTGGGAAAACTGGGAATCTGTATGCAAAACACTGAAACTTGACCATTATCTCTAATCCTGTACAAAAAGCAACCTAAGTTTCATTAAAGACCTAAATGTAATACCAGAAACTATGAAACTATTTTTAAAAAACATAGATGTAACACTTCAAGGCATTGAAGCAGGTAATTATTGCTGAATAGGACCTCAAAAGCACAAGAAACAGTATCAAAGACTGATAAAGAGAATTATAACATACTAAAAGTTTTTTAAATCACAACAAAGGAAACAACAGGATAATGAGACAAACCTACAGAATGGGAGAATACTCCTCCCAACTATTCCTCTGTCAGAGGGTTAATACTCAAATGTATAAGAAACTAAAAAAAAAGTAACTGAATTTAAAAATAGGTAAATGATCTGAGTAGACACCTTTGAAAATAAGAAACACAAATGCCAAGACAACATAAAAAGTTCAACATCATTAGTCATCAGAGAAGCAAAAATCAAAACTGAAATGAGATATCATCTGACCCCAAAGAGAATAGCTTTCTAAATACATATATACATACATACATACATAATACATACATACATAGGCACATCTATCAAGGATGTATAGAGCTCTATATAATCTTGGTAGGAATGCAAATTAATACAGACACTGTGGAGAATATTAGGAATGTTCCTCAAAAAAACTGAAAGCATTTTTACTATTTAACCAAGCTATCTTACTCCTGGGAAATGAAATAAGTATACCAATGTGATACCTGCACATCCATGTTTATTATGACACAATTCACAATAGCTAAGACATGGAATCAGCCTAGCTGCCCACCTGTACATAAATGGATAAAGAATTTGGGATATATATATATATATATATATATATATATATATATATATATAATGTATATAGAATATTATTCAGCTATATATAAGAATGTTGTCATTTACAGCAAAATAGGTTGAAATAGCATTATGTTAAGTAAAATAATGCACACGGTAAAAGACAAGTATTCCATGTCCTTTCTACATGTGAAGACACAAAGATATAATTAACTGGTATGTAGAAGAGTTACTGGAGAAACTGGAAAGGTATATGTGTGGAGGGAGGGTGGAAAATAGGAGATTATGTTTGGTCAGTGCACACTGTGTGCACATACAGAAATATCACAGAGAAGCCCATAAAGAGGAATAATTAACATGCTAATAACAAGTTAAGAAAAAAAAGATCAAGAGTCACTGGATTCTGGACTTCCAAACTGATTCCCGTACGCCCTCCAGGTTTTCAAGCCTTTGACCGTGGACTGGTTATACCATCAGCTCCCTTGTGATCAGACCATTGAAACAGGACTGAGCCACGACTGGTTTCCCTGGTTGGTTTTACTGTTGCTGATGTTATTGGTTCTGTTTCTCTGGAGAGCTACAGTGAATACAAGTGATTTAATCTGGAGATTTGGGGAAGAGGCCAGGAGGAAGTGACTCGTTAGCTGGATTTTAGAGAATAAGCAAGAGTAAATACACAAGTTGAATAAAATAGTGAATAACCTCCCAGGCAGACTGAAGAACAGGTGAAAAGCTTTCAACGTATCAAAGGGGAGATTACATTTCAGGAAAGGCGGTTAGTCCATTTTGTGCCACTACGACAGAACACTGGGTGAATTTTAAACAGCAGAAATTTATTTTTTCCAATTCTGGACATTTAGATGAGTAAGGTCATTTTTCTAGTAGTTTCAGTCTCTGGCTCCAACATACAGAACCAAATTTTGCTACATCCTCCAGGGAAGAGGAATCTATAGTCTTCACGTGGAAGAAGAGTAAGAGAGAATCTGCTACAAGCCCTTCAGACAGCAGCATAAATCTATTCCTAAGAGCAGATCTCTCGTTACCTAAACACCTAGCACTAGACCCCACCTCCTCACACTGCTGCATTAGAGATTAAGCTTTTAACACCTGAATTCTGGAGGGTGTATTCAGACCACTGCGGAAGGTAAGAAGATCACTGTTAACGGACCACAATACTAAGAGGGGTTGCAGGAAAAATGGTGTAATATGAAGTTGGGAAAGCGGGTAGAGGCTTGAATTGGAAGGTGGTATGGGACACTGAACACACAAGGCTTTTATCTTCTGGGTGGTGGGAAACCATTGGTGGTCTATGCTGAGGGGAATGGTCAGATCCAATTGTTTTCTTTCAAGGGCTGATGTGTGCAACAGAGAGGTGAAGGGGCCGGGGCGGAGTGGGTAGAAATGTGGCATCGGGAAAAGAAAGACTTATGAGAAAGCTATCGCTACGGTCCGAGCAAAAAAGCAGCATAGATCCCAGCAGGGAAGGACGTCCTCAGAAAGCACGAACAAGCATTTCAGCTAATGTTATAGTGTACCAACAACACTGTCCAAGAAGCTAAATGTAAATATGTAGAGAGATTGTTTCTGATCTTTTCTGACACCTTCAACTCTACTGAATTCTAAAAGGACAATTTGCATTTGGCCCTACCTCCTAATTTGTTGTTGTTTTCTTACTGTTGTCTGCAAGAATAAGAACTATGCTAAGAGGTATCTGCAGTGGTTTCCATCTAAAACTGTTCATTCGATGTGTCATTTTATCATGGTCCACCTTTCATTTTGAAATAAGGTGGTATATTTGTGTGGATAAATCATCCAAAAAGAGAACTCCGAAGAGTTTCATTGGAAAACAGTTCTATACTCCAGCAACAAGTTCTGTGAAAGGTCTCTCTCAGAAAAAGCATCTCAAAAATTGCCAGCCTCTCGCAAGGTTTCCAGTGTTTCTGAAATAGCTCGTAGGCCTACAGCGCCCCCTCCTGGCATTTGGAAATTACAGCTTGTCAGTGAATGAGAACTGAGGATTTTCCCACAGAAAAGCCATTATTTGTAAAGGCTCTCTCTCTACTTGGAGACCTAAGCTAATGAATTATTTGGGGTTAAGAGTTCTGGCTGAAATGGGGAGCAAAGAAAAGGCTGTTTTTTCATGGATTAAAGGATCATGGAAATAGCAAGCAAAACAAAAAGCCTGCATTTGCTATGCAAATTGCGTTTAAATGTCAGTATCTCTCATCTACCTTGTGATCCCAGTCAGGTCATTTACCCTTGGCTCAGCCCATCGGACCTCTGGGAATACCGGATGTGATGATAAAGAACATCACATGGCAAAAATTTGTCATACAAAAATATGAGATTTCCTTACAAGAATGTAATTAATAATTTTAATTATTTTCAGTACTATTAAGAGAAAAAAGAATGTGCTAGGAAATATTAAGAACTGGAAGCAAAACTTGACCCAATATTAACAGTTTTATAATAAATCCTAAGAAAAATAACTAAAAATGAAAAATGGGGCACATGCAAAAATATTTTAGTATTGTGAACAATAAAAGTTGTAAATAATCCCAAAGTGAATATCCAAAAAGTGAAGGAAATGGTTCAATTGACTTAATTCTATACCGTGTCTTTATGGCTCCATTTAGAAACAAAGTTCATAGCAAATTCTCATTACATTGACATATATATGATGTTAAAATAGGCTCGACATATCAAGTGTGCTATAAAGCAAATGGAAAAAGTCTTTGAAGTGAAAAATTACATGACATCAGGTATTGGTAAGGGTATAGAAGAAATAGATATTTTTTATATACTTCCTATAGAAGTGAAAATTTATAAAGTTAACCTGGCTAGCCTTTTAGCTAAACTTGTAAAAGAAATATGCACATTTTTAAATGTGCATAGATTTTACCACAGAGAAAAAGCCTGAAGTGCTAAGAATGAGCTCAGCAATATTCAGCAACACATTGTTCTAACAGTGAAAAATATGAGACGACTTGCTTGTCTGTTCATGGGACTACACAGGGAACAGTGAAATGGATTCTGCTAAGTGCATCTGTCCTAACAGACAGGTGGTTTCACATGAGCGAGAAACATCCAAATGTTGATGCCTTCCGGAAGCGAAACCAAGTTCCTTATATGTGATGTGTACTATACTTTGTTTTTTCTTCTATTTTTTTAAAATAAAAGTACAAAAACATATTAACAAACAGACACCAATTAGCATAAAAAATAGTACAATCACAACTGATCTATAGACAAGGTGACATGGTCTCAACAGTGGTTATTGCTTTATCCATTGATATCTTCGAAGTGTAAATATATGAACCCATACACAGACATGCAAAATTGGTCAGACCATTAATCCTCTCAACAACAGAAAAACACAAAAACCAAACATCCAAAGACAGAAAACAAAACAGGCAAACAAAAAAAACCCCACCAATAGTTGCTGCTTTGCATATTGATATCTTCGAAGTGTGTGTTCAGGATAACATATACAGACATACAATATTGATCAAATAACCCGTCATCAATTATTCCTTAGCATTAAGTGATATAATACAATAGTAGAACCATGTTAGCCCTCCTGCATATATGTATATTCATATATACATACATACATTTCTGTCTCTTTCTTTTCTCCTTTCCCTCGTCCCATCTGTTCTTTGTTTTTGAACAGATTTCCTTCATGTC
>PVLD010024730.1:0-24924 GCA_004027595.1 Dinomys branickii
AGGTTCTCTCTCCGCTGCCCACCCGGTCACCATGGGTTCATATAACGTTCATATATGCAAGCAGTATGGAGACACTCTTGTTGCTCGCATCAGTAGTCTGGGGTGAGTCCTAAAGCCTGTGGACTCGTCCCATTGCTGTCAGGAACAGGTGGTGATTGCGCAGGCCGCCGAGGCTCAAGGTGCTCACAGAGGGCGTTCACTGTAGCTTTATAGTATAACTTGAAATCAGGATTGTGATGCCTCTGGTTTTGTTCTTGTTGTCCAAGGTTCCTTTGGCAATGATTGGTCTCTTCTGGTTCCATTTAAATTTCAGGATTGTTTTTTCCTAGTACTGTGAAGAACTTTGTTGGCATTTTGATTAGGAATGCATTTAGTCAGTATATGTTTTGGAAGTATACCCACTTAGTTGATATTAGTTCTTTCTCTCCAGAGACAGTGGTTAACTTTCCACTTTCTGATGTCCTCTTTGATCTACTTTCTCAAAGCATTATGGTATTTACTATATAGATCTTTCATTTCTTAGGTTAGGTTAATTCCTGAGTATTAAATTTTGCTTCATGTTATAATTAATGGCACCGTTTTCCTAATTTCCTTCTCATTGGATTCATTATTGGTGTACAGGAATGCTATTCACTTCTGTGTGCTGATTTTATAACCTGCTACCCTTGTGAATTTACTAGTTCTAGATGTCTTTAGGGGAATATCTTGGCTCATATGGGAAAGAGTGTATCATCTACAAATAATGAGTTTGACATTTCTTTCTCTTACCTGACTGTCATGACTGAAGTTTCAAGTACTGTATTGAATAAGAGTGGTGATAGTGGACATCATTTTATCATTCCTAACTTTAGATAAAAAGCTTTCAGTTTTTCTCCACTTAACATGATGCTGGCTGTAGGTTTTTTATAAACTCCTTTATTACCTTGAGATTAGGTCTTTGTTATGGCTTGTATGTAGATATCCCCTCAAAGCCTCACGCGCTTATAGGTTGGGGTTTCTGGAGGTGGCTGAATCTAGGGTTTGTGAATATGGATTGAGGGTGTGTAGTAAGTAAATTAGTCTATTAATTGATTTAGCATAGCTCTGGGTGTGCATAATGGGAAGACTCAGACCGGGCATGTGTAGCACCACAAACAGGCTTGTAGCTTGAATGGAATAAGGAAAAGATAGGCTTGATGTTGCTGCTTGCTGTCTCTTGCTTGGCCTGTCATGGACTGTTGACCCTCTGCCATGCATCTCTACCATGGTGCACTGCCTTGGAAAAAACTGACTACACTAAAACTTCTACAAAGCGTGAGCTAAGGTAAATCTTTCCTCCTTAAACTTGTGGGTGTCAGGTATTTTGTCCCACTAATGCAAAATTAAGGAAGACAACACTCCTATACTCTATCACTTTTATTGGGGTTTTTATCATGAATATATTTTGGATTTTCTCCAAGGCCTTTTCTGTATCTGTTGAGATGATCATATAATTTTAGACCTTGCTTCTGTTTATGTGATGTATTACGTTTTTTTATTTGTATATGTTGCAGCTTCCTTGCATCCATAGGACAAAACCTTCTCAGTTAAGCTGTGTGATCTTTTTGATGATTTGTTGCATTCTGTTTGCCAAAGTCTTACTGAGGATTTTGGCACATATGTTCATTAAAGATGTTTATGTGTCGTTTTCTTTGGGGGGGGGTCTTTTCTGACTTTTAAATCAAGGTAATGCTAGCCTTTAGAAATGAGTACCTGAAATTACTCCTTCCCATTAGGTTTTATTGAAGAGTTTAAGGATTATTGGCATTGCATCTTCCCTAAAGTTCTTATAAAGTCAGTGGTAAATCCACCGGATCCTAGGTTTTTCTTAGTTGGCAGATTCTTATTACTGTCTCAATTTCATTGCTTGTTATCTGACTCTTCAGGGTTTCTATATCTTTATGGCTCAGTTTTGGTAATTCATATTATCTAGGAATCTCTTCATATGTATCTAGTTCATCTCTATTAAGTTCTCCAATTTATTGAAATACAGGTTTTTAAAGTAGTTACTAATAATCTACTGGTAGTATCCATTGTGATTTCACCTTTCTTATTTCTAAATAGATAGATATGGATCATTTCTTGCCTTCTATTGCTAAGAGTAGTTAAGGGTCTATATAGTTTGTTTATTCTTTCAAAGAAACAGCTCTTTAACTCATTGATTCTTTGTTTTTCTTTTCTTGATCTCAATTTTGTTAATCTTTACTTTGATCTTTATACTTTCCTTCCTTATACTGCTTTGGATTTTCATTGTCCTTATTTTTCTAGGAAGTGGAATTACATCCTAGGTTAATTATTTGAGCTCTCTGAATTTTTAATGTAGACATTCACTGCTAGAAATATCCCTCTTAGGACTCCTTTCACTGTGTCCTGTAGGTTCTGCTATATTGTGCTAGGAATAACATTTTATTCTAGTAATTGTTTAATTTTTTCTGGGACCATTGATTATTTAAGACTGTTTTTACAAAATTTCTAAGATTCATCACTGGTTTCTAGTTTCAGTACACTATAATCTGATAACATATACAGGATAATTTTAAATTTTTATTAATTTAAGCAAATTTTATGTATAGTATGTTGTCTTTTGGGGGGAAAGTTCAATGTGCTGGTGAGAAGGATGTGTCTTCTATTGTTGGGTGGACTAGTCTGTACTTCAACTCTGATATTTCTTTGTTGATGTTTTTTAGTTGATTTATTTGTGAAAGTAGGATGCCAAGGTTGCCTACTATGCTTATGTTGCTGTTTATCTGATCTTTTATGTTCAGAGTGTTCGTTTTACAAAGTTAGGCATGCCAGAACTCAGTGCATATACATTTATAATTGCTATCACTTTCTGTTGAATTATTCTTTTAACCAATATGCAGTGATCTTAAAGAAGGCTTCTTTTGATCAATTTAGCTGGAAGTCTACTTTTTCCAAAAATAAGATAGCTACACTTGCTTGTCCTTTTGTCCTCATTGCATGAAATATTGCTTTTCATCCTTGGATTTTCATGATGTGAATTTTTTTGGATTAAATGCATTTCTTGTAAGCAATATACCATTAGATTTTATTTTTTAATTCAATCTGATTATTTGTGTCTTTTGATTGGAGAGTTGATTCCATTTACCTTGAAAGTTATTACTGAAACATATTGATGTATTCTTCCCATTACATTATTTTTCTGTGGTTGATTCCTTCACTTTTCCCTTTTGCTTACTTGCTTACCCTGCTTGATGTACTCATTTCATCAAACTTTTTGTCACTGTTGACTTCACTGTCTCTAAGACACCCTTGCAATTTTTTGAATTGTCAATTTAGTGGTTATGAATTTATGCATATTTTGTCTTATAAGGCTCTATTTCTCCATCAATTTTGACTGATAGTTTTGCAGAATACTTTAGTCTAGTTTAAAAGTATTTTTTTTTATTTGAGTGCTTGAAACATTTACTCCCAGCTCCCTTGTTCTTTGAAGTTAATGTTCAGAAGTCTGCTGTAATCCTAATGGGTTTACCTTTGTAAGTGATTTGTTTCTTTTCTCTAATAGATTTGAAACTTCAATCTTTTTTTGGACTTATGAGGCTGTGACCATGATATGTCATGGAGTTCTTCTCTAGTTGTGGCTACTTGAGGTTCTATATGCCTCGTGTACCTATATGTTGATTTCTCCACATCTGGAAAGTTTTCTGCTATGATTTCTATAAATGTGGTTTTTATGAAACTTATGATCTTTTTCACTGTCCTCTAACTCCAGTTAATCTCAGCTTAGTCTTATTTGCATTATTTAGCAGCTCATGCATCCACTTTCCTTGCTCTTCTGTTGTTTTTGAAGTATCTGAGTATATGGTCACATGAATCAGACCTATCCTCTACCTCTGACATCTTCTCACAGTGTTCACTCTTTTTTGCCCATGCTTTCAATAGAGTTTTTTTTTTATCTCCTGGATTTATGTTTGACACCTTTTCATGGACTCTATTCCTTGTTAAATTGGTCACTTATATTGTGTATCACTTTGGTTAGGTCTGCCACTTTCTTGTTTATATCATCTTTAAGATCACTGATCAGTTAGCTAATTCAATCAACTGTATGTTTAGCTCACCAAATTTCTTTGTTCCTTTCTTCTTTTATCATTTCATAAAACTCAACCATTTGGTATTTTATTTCTCCTCCATCAGTGCTCTTTGAATCCGTTCTGCAGGAGTTCAGAATTTTGAGAGGCATTTTGTTGCCTTATTTTCTTAGCTTCTATCTTTTGGCTGTGCTGTTGAGAGTTCAAGATCAACTATAGTAGAAAGATTCTGTTGCTAATATGGAGATCTCTTTAGCTACTATCTGCTTTCCAGTGAAGTGATCTTGAGTTTGTTTGAATTATCTACCTCTTCAACCTACTGACTTTAATAAGATTGGACCTGGTCACCAGGATGGGCCATAGATTCTCTGACTTCATCTACAATGAAAGCCTGACTCTTCCAGTTGTACCACAATAGCAGGGAATAGGAGATAGAGTTGGTGCTGAGAGCTGAGAGACTAGGAAGATTTCCATAGGTGAACCACAGGAACGAAAAGAAAACATTTCAGGGGATATAGCTCAGTGGAATAAGCGCCTGCCTAGCAAGCGCAGGGTCCTGAGTTCAATCCCCAGTACCGCCAAAAAAAAAAAAAGAAAACATTTCAGAGGAAATTTGTGAGCAAGCATAAAAAATATCTTTCTGTAAGAGGAAAATAAATAGAAGAAAAATAAGTTTAATTGTGTGAATGTTGTAAATCAAAGGAGTATATATATATATATCTTCTAACCAACTCTGGTGATTTGGTTATCTATACCCATATGTTATGGTTTATACATTGTGTCAACTTGGGGAGTCTAGAGATCTAGAGATTTGGCTGAGTGACTCAGCAGGAAGCCAAGGTGCTTACTTTGTACACATCCTGAGCCTGTGGAAGAGGAGGGCATGTAGACCATGTGAGAGTTACATACTCCCTGGGTGGGGGTAGGCTGTTTAAAAGGTAAGGGAAGGAAAGAGGCTGCTTGCCTGCCATTCCTCCCTTTTGCTGCCATGAACAGTTTGCCCTCTGCCATGTGCCTCTCTGCCTCTGAGCCAGCCACGTATGGACTGAAACCTCCACAAACTGTAAGCTAAATAAACCTTCCCTTCCTTCATTTTGGGTGTTGGGTATTTTGTCTCAGCAACAAAAGAAAAGTAACCAAGACACCATAGAAAACTATTCATAGCACAGTTTAAATTTGTCCACAGACTGGTACCCTCCCACATGAAGAAATTAATTAATTAATTAATTTCTCAGATGAAGGGCTTTGCAGAAGCCTTCTCAATGCAAAAGAGAAATGGAAACCATTAAGCAGCAACTTAAGTAATGGACTCTAACAAACAAAAGCAGATGTGATCTGCCAGCTCACAGAATGGGAGCACTACCTGTGGAAGTGTCCAGCTCCTCGTGTACCATCTCAAGGAAGGCTCAGCTGAAGAACATGAGAAGGCAGCACCAATATGCAGATACCCACAGAAGCTGCTCTCACTGACTCTTCTTAGAGCCTCCAAAGGGGTTGGGAGGTTAGAGCAAGACACAGCCCCGCTCACATCCTCTCTGCGTGCATCATCTTGAGGCGTTTTGCAACTGTCTGCAACTCTGTCTGGGGCTTTCCTTACAGAGGAGGGAGTCAGGCTGGGTGTGGGAGGGAGTAAACACCACTCCCTACCCTAACACCCACCTTTGGGCAATTACAATGCTAAGTGGAAATTGAAGCACTCATAGGAAGCCTTTCTGTCCCTCAGGTAAGACAGCTGTAAAGTGACTTCCATGTCACACCCCCTAATGGCTCACAATACATGAAAACTCAGTTGTTCTCAATGATATGTACTCTCATCTCATCTTCACAGTCCTTGCTAAGCAATCATTTGTGCACATCCCCTCATCTCAGGGCCTGCTGTTGAGGGTCCCCAGACTGAGGTACTCATGTATTCTTTTCCTGGAAATGAGGAAGTCAGTGCCCACCCCGTGGGAAGCCCTGGCTGGCTGACTATATTCAAGATGAAAGTCAGAGGTCAGTGGGCTGAAATGCCGGGTACTTGGCCCTTCCTGGCCTCCATTTGCCCAGTTTTGTTCTTCGCATCAAAGACTTCAAGTAGAATGAAGCCTGCTCCCTCTAGGAGATAATAATAAGTTATATTTCACTAACTGCAAGTCACTGACTTGTGAGTAATATGAAGCTCAATCCATAAACTAAGATGTATAGGAAATGTCATATTTCTCTTTGACATTTAAGTTGCCATAGTTTCCTGTATCTGAACTTACATTCCTCTATTTTTATTCATTCTGAGAACTACCCATCTCCAAAACATATTCCAACTCCACCCACATGGCACAATAGTCTTGATTAAGACAGGGACTATTAAAGTCAGATGACCTGGATTTTAATTCTATCATGATAAATTGGCTAGTTCAACTTGGAAAAATTAGTTGATATCTCCAAATCTTAGTTTCCCACCTATAAAGTGAAGATTTTAGTACCTGCCTCGTAGGGATATTGTGTGTATTAAATAAGATAATATGTTCAAAGTACTTAGAATAGCACCTAGAACTTAATACGCACTACTGAAGGGTTTATCCTAAGCACAATACCCCTTGAGCTTGCCCTGTTAACAACCACACCTGAGATGTAAACCCTCAGGGAACTGATATGTTAAAGGAACTTATTCCAAAAGCTACTAACGTCTTTTTACTTCCTTGCACCAAGGAACCTCACGTAAGTCTTGAAAATTTCTTCCCAGTCTGTTTTCTTCAGGACATTGTTTCTCCAAAGTCTCTTTCAATGACACCTAGCTTGCCTTTCTAACAGACTTGTAGAAATCAAAGCTGGGAGGGCAGGCCTTCTGTTCTTCTTCAAGGCAAGAAAAAAAAGGAATTCTCCATGATTGAGTGGAGGTGGCAGTTGGGAGAGAGTGCAAAAAGGAAAGTTTACATGAATGCAACTTGTGGCACACATTTGTCACTCCCAAAACATTCATGATTGACATATGCACCAAGCACTGTGACACACACAAGGAAACTACCAGGGAAGACAATGTTAGTGTTAGCTTCCCTGTCTAAACTTCTTGTCAAGGCCAGTACTGTTAAAATTAACATCTTCACAAAACATCTCCAGGTTTCCCATGATTATTTCACCAGGAGTTCCATTCAGGAGACCATGGAAGTAGCACAGAAGCCTACAGATTTAGTATAAACATACCTGCTGATTCTGATGTAGGTAGCTCTCAGACCACTTTTACGGATGTCCAAGCACTAAAATGCGTAATATATAACGGGAGGAAAGACACCAGTAGTGGCTAATAGGGTTCAGAAGTTGTATGTAGTAGAGAATGTTATGGCTTGACCTCATATGTTCTCTTGGGTGGTAGCCAAGGAGAAGCTGCCTATGGTGTCACATGCTATAGCAACCAAGTTGTAACACAGGAAAGCTGAAAGGTACAGGTCCTTCACCTGACACACTCGGGGAAGAGCCTCTAGCGGTAGCAAAAGCACAATGTCCACAAGGTACACCACCCTCCTCACTGACAGTTGAGCAAGCCCACCTCCTGGTGGGTATACTGAACTCCACCTGTAAGCAGTGCAAATCTGAACACAGATGTGTTCTGAAAAAATGCTGACCCATGAACATACCTGATATTGGGCAACCCCAGCAGCCTTGGTTTCCCTGTGTACCGACACCACGGCTCCAGCGAAATTCTCATCTTCTCTCCCCTTCATCTCCCCAAG
Organism: Dinomys branickii; assembly: GCA_004027595.1. Classification (NCBI taxonomy): domain Eukaryota; kingdom Metazoa; phylum Chordata; class Mammalia; order Rodentia; family Dinomyidae; genus Dinomys; species Dinomys branickii. Next base: position 7,772 of record PVLD010024730.1, read on the forward strand.
GAGGCCAATATAACCTGAAGATAGCACTCTCACAGTGATCAAGTCTATGCTGGGACTCTTCTCTCTGACTCCTAAAAGTGACTCTTGGGCCAGGGGTGGTGGTCCATAGCTATAACCCCAGCACTTTGGGAGGCTGAGGCAATAGAACTACAAGTCTGAGGCTAACTTGGACAACTTTATTGAACTCTCAAAGTAAAGGGACTGGAGTTGCAGCTGTATAAGAAGGTCATGAGTTCAATCCCCAGTGTAAAACGTAAACAAATAAGTAAGCATAAAAGACCCTGGGAATATGATGTGTGCAAGAAAGTCCTTAGTATGATTCTCAGAAGAAAATCTCAACCAGACCCTCAGACTCATAATTTTTTCTTTGAAAATAGTAAATATCATAATAAAAATAGGACATATGTTTGAACTGCCTAAAAATTATTTGCATTTCTTATTTTTCTATAATGTCCAAATAAAAGGGGATTTAAATAAGAAGACCAAAGAGGAGGAAAAAAGAAAGAAAAGAGAGATTAAGAAAGTGGAGTTGGAAAGAAGGAAGGAGGGGAAGAGTAAACAGGAATCTCAGAGGGCCTGTGCACAGCCTGCCCTCCAGCCTGGAAGCCTACCTTTCCCAGCTTAAAGATCTTGCACAGAGAATCATGAGATTTTGCTTCTATCAGTAAAATACACTGATGGAATCACCCCTGATGGCCACAGACTTTGCAAACAGTTGATCTGGCAGTGGAAGAAGAGAGTAAACGTGGGCAGCCCCTACCTGGCACCCAGTAGCAACCCTCTCCTCTGAAGCCTTCTGGAGAGCAGCAGGTCCCGCCTTCACTCACAGACAGCCCAGGAACATTAGCATTCTTCCCTGCTAGTAACCACCTTAGCTGTGCTCTGGCGATTTAGTCTCCCCTTAGGCAAGATACCAGAGCATCTAGGAGACTATTACCATCTATAAGGCTTGGGTTTGCTGCACATGCTTACTGATTTCAAAACAACGCAAAGCAAACACGCCCCACACATGAAAAAGCAAATAAATAAGGATGGGCCACGCTGTTTTCCTGATGAATACTAAAGTGTACCTCTGCGTGGGTTCTACCCGAGCAAAGAGCATTTCAAATTCAAAACCAGGAGGAGGGAAATCCAAGGAGGACAGGAAAACAATCTCGCTTTTCTCAAAGAAACTGCTGGTCACACTAAAGACATTTTCTGCCTTGAGAACTCTGGTCTCAAATTCATTACCACCTGTTGCAGGATTAAGATGCCAGGGGAAAGTTTGCTGAGGTTACAAACTATTCATGGTACCCGAGGAGGACAGCTTCATTCATGTCTGGCCATATACGGGGTTTAGGATTCACCAGAGAGCACCTCAGTTTCAATGCATTTCTCTCTTCATCCCTCCATCGCTCTCACTCCTAGAACATCCCACATCCAAAAATCATGTCAACCACCTACTCATACCCCACTCCCTAGGCATGCCTTCTTGGCACTTATTTCTTACCTAGTACTCTAGTTCCTAAGGCCCAGTCTCTCAGACACCCAATTTGAGCTACCTCTGGCTTCATTTGGGCTGGCCAGGCTACAGGTATCCCTGGACACCTAAATGACAACATTTATCCTTACTTCCAAACTTGGATTTGTATTGGTCTTTCAAGGTGCTCCTCCCAAGGCCACTCAAATCTCCTCTACCTTTCACATGGCCCTTTGGAACAAGGAGGCTGGACCTGCAGGTGCCTAATGGGTAGCTAGTGGAAGAATAAAGCTTAAAATCACAACCTTCATTTTTTGTCTCCTTTATCACCTTGAAACTTTGAGTCAGACCCCTGCCCAGTTCTGCACATAGTCATATTAGCCATGTAAGGGATATCTGTACTATAAGGTTTACTAGCCCTAAATTTACCTAGCCTAACTCATCCCTCTCCAAGACTGAGTAATCCAAGGGGTAACCAAACCCTTTATAGAAATTTTCAGGCACATCCAGTTGCCAGGTTGCACAAGGCCCAATTCCAGACCCCCTGGGGTGGTGACTAGAAATTTCCATTGTCTTAAATCTGCAGCCCTCTCAGATTCTTGGAAAAGCAAAGCCTCACAGATACGGCATGATGAAATCACGCCCTCCTGCAGGACTGATTACCCCAGAACCAGGGTAAAAATTGAGACTCCTCCCCTCCACCACCACCACCAAGCAAGATTAGTCATTTCATGAGAATTGAATTGCCCTTCAAACCACAAGGATTCTCTCATATACAAAACCAGAACTCATAGTGATCAAGTAGAACTCAGCCCATCACAGCACCCCATGAAATTGGTTCCCGTTATTTTGCTAATGGACTGGTCTGATCTGCTTTGTTAGCTCTATGCTTCCTTAATTGAGTTTCTCAAGCTGAAACCCCTTCTATAGTTTCTCTTCTGCTCCTTTGGGAAGAGATTGGTTTCATCTTTGTCAACCTCTCAAGCTAAAGCTCCTTACCATTTTTACTTTTCATTTAAAGCGTTTTCCTGTAGATTCATTTTGCTTGCCTCAGTTATAATTCCCACTGTCAGTGAGTCATGGATTCACACTATCTGATGACATGTTCAGGAAGTTCTTACTCATAGAGTCATGAAATGCAGACTCTCCCAGCACTGTGCCGGATCAGAGATTGTGGGGGCTTCCTCTCCCCAAGCTCTCAAAGCAGTTATTGGCTGCAAATTCTCAGTTGCTTGCATGATAGAGTCTCCAAACCTTCCTTCACTAATCATAGGAGAGCTTCTCATGAAGAAGTGCACCCACTTCCTCCTGAAACCCCAGTGCATCTGCAAGGACACTAGGGAACAACAGGTTTTCAGGGATGGAGGTTGTCCCCTGGGCTAAGTGCCAATGAGCCATGGTTCTCAATCCTGGATGCTCAGGCTTCACGCTGAACAGCAGAATAAAAACATAGAGTGGAACTCCAGTGTACATTTTTGCTATTTTTTTTACTACTTCAAGAAGTATCATGAAAGATAAAAGGCAAGTAGTTGATGTCTGCTTGTGGATAGTTCGATGTGATAGGAAAAGAACTACTTGAGAAGCCAGAAAAAGAAATTATATCCCCTGCATAAAAAAAGAACCCCTCTTGGAAGGAGTGTAAGGGATATAGAGAAAGGCATATGTTTTTGCACAACAGAAAAGGCAAAGAAAATGCTTTGTCTGAAAGGGCAAGAGGAAGAGGTGATGGAAACAAGGTTAAGGGAAGTAGGGATACATGGCAGGCAGCTGTTCAGTATGTAGACAACATCACTGATAGCCTAAAATCTACAGAAGAATACTTTATACAAAAACGCAAGAAATATTCACTGTGAATTCATTTTCATTCAAATATATGGAAGAACTGAGTTAGTTATACATGAAAATATGGCAATTGAGGGCTGGGATATAGCTTAGTGGCACAAGCTCCTGCCTGGCAAGCACAAGGTCCTGAGTTTGCTTCCCAGTACCAAAAAAATAAGAAAATATAGCACAGAGCAGAGGAATCTGTGTGAATTTTCTGAGACTTTAGGAAGGCTTAGGACTTCCCCAAGTTATAAAACTGTATGTATTACAGAAGAAAAGTAAATGCAAAATTCACAAAAGATCGTGAATCCGAAGATCTAATGCCAGTGTCAAAGGTTTAGGCTCTTGAGCTCCATGAGTTGTGGGTGTGCCACAGGAAGAACTAGGTTATTCAGTATCATGCATCAAGGAGGAGCAGACTGTGGAAAAGAAAAGATAAGCCCTAGGAGTTAGACACTCCAATTCACAGCACACTTAATCATTGCCACCTTCTCTTCATTAGACCTGTCCAGACTAGCACATGAGAATAACCCCAGGCCACCAGAACTCACTTGTCTATGAATTCCAATGAGCTAATCACAACCTGTAACTTGTCTTTCCCCAACTTACTAGTCAGCTCCATGGATCTGAGGGACCTCAGCCTCCTCTTTCCAAAGCTCTGCTCTCTTGCCTCAATCAGAAGTGGACAACAGAACCACTTGGGGAGGTTTCTTGTGTCTCACTGCACACCAAGATCAATATATTCTGTTTCTCAACGTGCTACTAACGTATTGCTGTAGCTCATCTTCATGCCACTGTCCCTACCACTTGACAGAGGGACACATAGGACACCACCCAAACTACTGACACCATTAAGGCCACTACCTTGTTCATTACCTCATTATCATACATGTATGCAAATGACGTCCCTATCTATGCCAGCCTCTCTTAGGTTTTAAAACAGGATAGGCTAAGCCTCCAGTATATCTCTGCCCTCTCAGAGTATGTCCACCTTCTTCCCCTGTGTGATGGGTAATTGACTGTGACAACTTGAGCAAGAGAAGTTTAACTAAAATGGCTGCGCAATTCCACACGCTAGGCTGTGAAAGACCCACCCTGCAGGGGATTGTCCCCAGGATGGTATAAAGAGGAAATGAGGAAGGATGGATCATCTCCTGTTTCTTCGGAGGTGCTCCAGTCTTAGCCTTCACCTTGGACATCGTCCCCTGCTTCCAGCACAGACACTTTACCTTCTGGTACAGATCCTTCAGCCCCCCAGTGTATTCCTCAGCCATCTATCACAGACCCATCAGGCCCCTCATACAGACTTGTACAGGACATTGCAGTGAGCTCTAGACCTCCAACTGAATCCTTTGGTCTCCAGTGTGCAGGTGGACCTTCTGCACTCTCCCTCATCTGACTCTGTTGGCGGCCACTGTAAGCCACTCTTACAAATGCATACATATTTGTATATCCTGTATTATGTCTGCTTCTGTAATAAACACTGACTGATACACCCTGACGGGTTACATATGCTAGTATGGGACAGGTCAGAAGAGGCTTGTGTTACAGACACCATGCTTTGTCATGTCACAAATACTGTTAATGAAACTGTTCTTCATCCCAAAACCTCTTTCCTAGGCCAGCTTTTCTTCCAAGACCTCAGCTCTCTGGATCCTAAATCTGACTTTTATCAGGTTTCCTTCAGTGTCACTGGTCTTTATCTGAATTCCAATGCCTGACATGACCTGCTTTCTCATTTCAACTCCATCTTTACAAAGACAAGGTGGGGAGGTGGGTCCCAGAGCTTCCCTGTCCCCGCAGCCCCTGAGACTCAGGCCACCTGATTATACCCCTGGCTGCCTGTCTCTTCACCCAGTGAAGATGAGGAGCACAAATATTCAGGGCCAACACCACAGACTGTTCTCTAAATTGCTGTTATCTCAGTTTTGCATTTTACCTACTAGGCGACCTTGAGTACAGCTCTTCCTTGGTGGTTCCATTTCCTCATCTATAAAATGGTAATGCCATTGACACAGAGAGGCGCCGGTAAGACACCCTTGAAACTCTAAGAGCTAAATTACAGAAATAAAATATAATGGATTGAGATTGGATGGAATCAAATGCATCTCAAACTCCTCCTTCTACAGGCTATGCATCTGTAGCGGGGAGCACTGCTAAAAACGCCACCTCTGCTCCTTCAAACCTGACAGTGGAAGAACCAGCCCTGAGGCAGTCGGTCCAGTCCTTCCACAGGTCTGATCTAAGTGCAAATGAAACCTGATCCCATTAAACCCTGGAGACATCTTTTTAATTTTCCTAACTCTATTCCTATCAGGTAGGCCTTTAATTCCCCGCCCCCTCTCTGTTCTTGGTAAATGAACTATTACTCTGCAAGCACAAAATCTTTGCAAAAAGTTAATATGGAAAACGGATCATGACAACGTAGGCCTTTAAGACACATTCATAGACACAAGAAGAAAAAAATGCCACCTTGTAAATTTGGAGAAGCAGTCTCTATTAGCCTGTGTTAGGCCAGAATGAAATGGTAGAAATACCCAGGAAACAGAGAAGGAGAGGTGGGTGGAAGTGTCCCAGTAGCCCCTACAAGGACATGCCTTCAATGATCTAACTTTCTATAACCAGGCTCCACCTCTCAAGGATTTTACCCCTTCTTAATAGCGCCACAGGCTGGTGACCACACTTTTAAATAATGTGCCTTTGAGGGATATTTCAAATTCTAACTATAGCAGATAGTTCACAGGCAGGTTCACTCCTTAAAAATCCTCTGTGTCTTATTTATTTTTCTTGCTGGGATTAAATACCAGGCACTGAAAGTTAAAAGAGGAAAGGTTTATTTCAGCTCACAGTTTATAGATGTCTCAATCCACAATGAGCTGGCTCCAGTGCAGGGTGGCATGGCGGAGGGGCACTGCAGAGGAGAAATAGCCTATTGTGGGCAGGAGACCATGGTAAGCAGAAGCAGCAAGCCTGCTTTCCTTCTGTCCCTTTCTTATTCCATCCAGGCTACAAGCCTAGTGAATGGTGCCACCCACACCCAGAACTATGCTAATTCCAACCAGTGGACTAGTGAAGTGTCACACACCCTTAATCCCAGTATCACACTCCCTAGATCCAGCCATCTCCAAAAAACTCCACCTGTGCACACATGAGGAGTTGGGAGGACATGTAGATACAAACTGTAGCATTCAGTCAGGGTGTGACACATCTCACTTCTGCTCAAGTAGCACTGTCAAAAGACATTCACATGTAAGGACAAATGTGTCGCTGGTCGCTACTTCTCCCCTGGCAGCAAGCTGACTCCATGGAAAGAAACACAGGTTTTGATAGACAACTGGTCAGTGCTGCCCAAGTCATATTGCCTCTGAAAGACAGATGAAAAGTGAGAACCCTGCCTTTAGAGAAACCAAAACAGGCATGGCTCCCTGAGGGTTTCATTCTTTCATTGACTCTGCACTAATTAAACCTACTACAGAAGCTGAAGACCTTTGCATAAGCATATGCATACCTCATATTCATCTCTTTGTGTATGTGTATGTGTATGTGTGTGTGTGTATTTCACTGCTCTGCTTCGCAAAGTCTCCCTTTTTCCTCCCTCATTCCTGCTTCCATCTCTTCCTTGCTCCTTCTCTTTGTCCCCCACTAAAGATAGAAAATAAGTTGAAAATAAAAGTGAATTCCCAGGCATGATATTTTAACATATGCTTCTGGATACTTAATAAAGGAAAATCATGTACTGATTCAGCAGAAAGGAAGGACAGCATCCATGGGAGCCTCTGGGAAGAGGGGCAGCACCTTAAAACAAAAGCAGAATGATTTCTAAAAGAAGAAATCCATGCTCAAGAGAGAACTCCTGGAAATTAAAAATATAATTTTGAAATTATAATGTGAAATAAACCTTTAGCAATAGGGTGGCAACACAAGGACATGGCAAATGAAAGCACACCTCACTGTTGCACAAGGCTGCCAACCCCCAGGTTCACCCACAGCAAGGGCACTGGCAGCAGGTAAAGGTGGGCAAGCCACTCTCCTCTCTTGTTATCTGGACTTCCGTCCAAGCTCGAAAAGGTGCTAGATTGTCCTGCAGTGTTGAAATCGCTAATAGAAATCACAACATTTAGAACATTTAAACATGTCATTTCCTTTTTCCAAAGTATTCAAGAGGTTGAAACTTCAGGGGAGAGAGTGTGATCCACTGGTTCCTAATCTCACGCTTCTGATCTTTAGGGTTCTGAGTAAGTAAAGGGTGATTCTGGTCTCAACAGGATTGTTAGCTACCAGTTTCAGAGAGCCCATCTAGAATAGTGCAGTAGGAAGCCTGTGGTAGTGAGCCCCAGTATAACGCATAGCCTTGCACAGTCATGGCAAATCTTTGCCTTTAAGTACTGTGACATTCAAATACACTCTATCTTCTGACTGGTAAACCTTCAAATACACACACACACCCCAAATGTTAAGACACATACATGCAGAGAAAACCTCAGGGACAGCACAGACTTGCAGAGGGCAAACTGACCAGGTCCAGAGGCCCTGCAGTCATGGTGCTCAGTGGGCAAAGTGGAAGCTGGCAGAGTCCAGGCCATCTGCCACCCCTGTAATGTGAAGGAGAGGCTGTGATTTCACACTGCTATACTGCTGCCAGGGGTTGTTTGCATCCAGCACTCTTAGGTCATATGGATTTCTGCAAAAAGCTAGAAATCTATATTTGTATATGCAATCTTTAAATATTTAAATTATTAAATTCAAATAAGATGTTGTATGGGCTAAATTCCAATGTGTGTTTACTGCTTCCAGTTTAAATTCATTTTTTAGAAAAGGGGATAGTTTCCCTATAATTTCTCAAGCCTCTCTTTCACGCACAGTGGAGTGGGTTTCTTTGTGAATAGTGCAGAAAAATAGCTGCATTTTCAACCACTGCTCCCTTTCATGTAGCACATGAAAAACCCTAATTAAATTGTTGGAGGTTGGCACATATATATTTTCTTAAAGGTGGTCATTCTTTGAAGTAAAAGAAAAAACTCAATCCTGAGATAGAAATAGATATAGGTATAGGTATAGGTATAGGTATAGGTATAGGTATAGGTATAGGTACAGGTATTGATGAAATACAAAGAGATATTTGAGACAGGGATTCATTCAAATGAATGTGTTGCCCGGCCTGGCCTTGAACTCCTTGGCTCAAATGATACTACTGCCTTAGTCTCCTGAGCAGCTGGGACTGTAGGTTTGTGCCACCACACCCGGCCACACCTATATTCTTATGACACAGATGTACACACCAGACATTAGGGATGTAGTTCTTGCAATGGGCATGGTGGTACAAACCTGTAATCCCACTACTCCAGGGGGTTGAGATAGGATTGAAGTTCAAGCCCCGCCTGACCAAGTTAGTGATTTGAGACCTTGTCTCAAAAAAATAACAATAGATGTTTGCTTGCTATCTCATTTTCCATTTCTGCTCTCTCATGCACCATCTGGCTTTTATTTCAATGCAAACATTTGATTGAACGTGGCAGAAGGAGACTGGTGTGCATTAGGGATTCTGTTGCCCTTGGCGCTGAGACCCACAGCAGAGGTGCCACGCCCTTCCACACAGTAGCATGTTCTAACTAGTGATTTTTTATTTTAAATTAACATAAGGAGACCTCAGGGTGAAATGGCCAAATAGAAGTATCCTTCATGTGACTCTCTGAGTGAGAAGATTTAAAAGTTAAAAAAGAAAGACAATAATCCAAGGGGAGAAAGAGAGGAAGAGTTCTGGGAATCAAGAAACAAATGACAGGAAAGCCACAAAGCAAGGAGAAGCAGAAAGGCACTACAGAGCATAAAGCAGACTCGGCTACTCTGAGGATCAGAAGCCACAGGAAAAAAACACACTTCAGACACACCCCAACACAGGGACGGGGTGAGAGACAGTCACAGAGACAGTCATGGTGGAGGGGAGGATTAATCACAGACCCCGTGAGAAGTTTCAGCAGCAGGGCACTCAGCCTGAGGAGCACATGCAGGTCAGCAATATCACTGTCCCTGGTGAAGGGTGAGGTTCCCATCACATGTGGTTTGCTCAGGGGGTTGGGTCTGTGAGTGCTGGGACTGAGCTCCTTTGGACTGCTTGGCTCCCCTCACTGCCCCACACGGGCACAGAACCTACTGGTCTATTTGCTTTCTCCACCCTTCAGTGAGTTTGAGGATTTACTTCTGCTTGGACATTTGACACGCCATGGGGTACACAAGCAAGGAGCTATCTGGGAGGAAATAGGGCACCTAACCAGCCCACAGGCTGCACAGGTAGCTGAGGGTAGCAGTGGCTCTAATTACACAAAACGAAGCAAACAGTAACAAGCTTCTGGAACGAATTCAAGTCCTGGGGGAAATGACGTACCGTGCACTGGCGCCGCCCAGCAGGAAGGACATGGCAGAACTCATTTACAGCACCGGCCTGGCGAATGGGAGTGGAGAGAAAACACAACAGGCTCCCGGAATGACTCACCACCCCTTCCTCGTACTTGGTAGATTCCAATATTACAGGTCCTGGAAACAAATTTGACCAATCCAAACACTTCAGCAAGGAGGAATTTTATTTTATTTTATTATTATTATTTTTTTTCTTTTTTGGCGGTACTGCGGATTGAACTCAGGACCCTGCGCTTGCTAGGCAGGTGCTTATTCCACTGAGCTATATCCCCAGCCCAAGGAGGAATTTTAGGTACTCATTTTTAAAAAAATTCTCTTTGCCCTTTTTGTTTCCTTTTTGGTTTGTGTTTTTTTAATCTTAATTTTTATCTAATTTTATTTCCATTTTACTCTTTGATATTCATCTCTTGATCTTTTTCCTCTTCTTTCTCATCTTCATTTGCTTTTTTCAATCGTGTCTCATCTAGTTTTGCTTTTTTTTTTTGCGGTACTGGGGATCGAACTCAGGACCCTGCGCTTGCTAGGCAAGCGCTTATTCCACTGAGCTATATCCCCAGCCCTAGTTTCGCTTTCCCTGTGTCTTCCACACCTTATTATTCCTTTTAACCTTTATCAACACTCAACAGTTATCTTATAACAATGCTTTTTTATTTCCTATTGTTAATGGTAGTATAGTTGTTGCTTTTAATCAGTTTTTACAGTATGTTAGTAACTGGTCTGTTTTTGTGTTACCCTTATTACTGCAGTTTATTTTATCTTCTTGGAGTGGTACTAAGGATTGAGACTTCAAAAGAATGCTTGTCACTATAAACACCTTAAAAAACAAAACAATAGAAAATTTAAAAGTGCTGGGGATGTAGCTGAGTTTGAAGGCCCTGGGTTCAACACTGAGGACTAAAATAATAATAATGATAATTAATAATAATAATAACAGAGAGAGAAATGTAGTTTATGCTGTCCTGCAGGTGTTACAGGAGCTCGAAGAAAAGAAGTCAATTCAGAATAGACACCTCTAGGTTCCCTGGGGGAGGCGGTTTGAACTTTATGTCAATCCATGAAATGTGGCCTAGCATTCAGGGCAAGTTCCTGCCCTGGAGATAAAAAGGAATGGGGTGTGAGATGGCAAAAGGACTAAGTCTCTGCAATGAAATGTTAATTATCCTTCTCCTTCAGTTGTTTCTGGGTCTATAAAAGGAATGAAGTGGAAAAGAAGTTGGACCTTAGCCTCCAATGCAGCCAAGGACATAGTCACAGGTGTGGGGGAGTACAGTTCAAATGCAGGATGTTCTGCAGAGAAAGGAGATTCTCTAAGCAAATGTTAATGAAATGCAGCTTGAGGAAGGGTTTGTAGGCTGTAGGCCACACTAATGTATCTCTAATTGATCTCTAACATTCCTTTCATGACCCATGGACTTCAGCATCCTCACCTGTGAGGGAAGGGCATAGCTGGAACATGGGGAAAATGTTCCATTTAAAATATCTCCTCTCTGACACATGAAAAAGACATTCCACTCATTTTTATCACTTAATTTAGACTTACTTGTCGATATCAAAGGAGAAATCATTATGTAGACAGCTCTGCTCCAAACCCATGCTCCAGTCCCTGCTCCCTTCCACCCACTTCGCTTGCTGTCACTTAAATGTTTTCAAGCCACAGATCTAACTGTATTAGTGCCCTACTTAGCATCCTTCAAAGCCGACCCATACGCACTAAAGTTTTGATATCACAAAGCGGGACTATAGCTGAATTGGAAGCACATGTGTTTCAGAAAGAGGCGATTGCTATGTTTCATGTTCCTTACTATTGCTGATCTGGGCATATTTTTTTTATTCCAGCCTAAAATGAGGAAAACCACAGAGCTGTGCTAATTAGCCATTAATCAGCAATAAGTATATCTAAGGGTCTTCTGGCATATTTGAGGTAGAAGTTAAAAGAGAAAAATTGAAGACAGTGGTGAGCGATTAGAACAAATAAAGTCAGTTCTGACACCTACCACATGACAACCTGCTCTGCTACTCCACAGAGGGTGAGATTAAACATTGTGTTAAGAAGCTTATAGAGCCAGTATTAAATTATGCTGAACTGTAGAGTCAAATATTTTTAGCATTTTAAGATTTATTTTGCCCTTTTTATTACAGAAGCCAAAAAGAGAAAGTTTCAGTTTGGGAAGACATGTCTTTAGAAGTCCTTTAGTCACAGTAGACTAACTGCTGTGTAAAAGACAATTACCGGCCCTAAACCCCAGTGACTGTACGTGATACAGACTTACTTTTCACTCAGTGAGCATGATTAGTGGGCAGCCTTCCGCACAGGAACCAAGGACCCAGGTTCCTGCCATTTTGACATTTTCTAAAGTCTCAATTATTTTTTCCTGGTTCCTCTTCATTCAATGGGCACATGAGAAGAGCAGGAATGTGAAGGATTGCTTGGAAAGTCATTGTATCCACCCTTGGGGGGATCATTACTTCTGTCTTCTTCCATGCGCTAGAATTCAGTAACAAGCAGAGGAGTCAGAGGAAGGCAGCCAAGCCACATGCTTTGAAAGAAGCCTTCTGGTAATCTCCGGGAGATGCTGGTTTGCAAGGCAGTCAGTCAGACCTCAAGCATACGGTCTTCCTGAGAATAGCGTTTTAGTTAGAATTTAGTAACATTATTTTGTTTCCATTCTCCTTATCTATTTTTGGCAGGTGAAAATGGCCTTTCCTTCTAACAGCATAAAATTTCCTTTACAAATGAATTTCAGTTTTAAAAGGTGAAGGTGTTTAAAGGGAAAAAAGTTACATAAATAAAAATACAGGTGGAATATGGAAATGGCGAAAGTGTTAGAGAAACACTGCAAGGAACACTGCGCCAGTTATTTCGCCCTTGATTTATTTTCCTAGTCGTATTTTCAAGGACTCTGCTTCTCCACCCAATCTCTCACGCTGAGTCCAATAACTCTCAGACCTTCCCCCTGTTGAACAATGGCTTGCCGTGAATAAGTGGAGAGGTTTTCTGCCACCAAAATTGGAAATTGTGACCTTTTCCCAATTCTCACGGGCAAAACATTAAGTTAATAAACCAGATGTTCTCAGCTTTTAATTTTCCTCCCATCAATTAAAAAAAAAAAACACTACTTTGGCATTTAGCCAATACTTGCATCTATTGAAAGACTTAGAATAATATGTATTTACTTACTGGAAATTCAATTTTAATATTTAAAAGTTAATAGTATTCGATAAAAAATAGAATCTCCAGGTAAGCTATACTGGAAACATATTAGGGAAATATGTCAAAGTCATTGCTGTGATTTTATTTATACTTCGCCTCTGTCCCTAGGACCTCTGCACTCAGTCCATGCCCCAAACCAGTGATGGTGAACCTTTTAGAGCTTTCATGAACACAAAGAGCCCACGGTGGCATGTGGGCCATATGTTCACCACCGGTGTCCCAGACCTTTGTCAGTGAAGTTTTTCAATCCTGTCTGATGTACTGTACTGCCACCTGACTGCTGCCTGGAGAGCAGGTAGTCTTCCTCACTTCCCCCCCCCCACACACACTTTTTGCAAACCTATTCTCTACCCCCATGGCCTATGTGATCTCCCTGAAACCCAAATCATATCACATTATTTCCCACTTGGAACCCTTAAATTTTGCTCCATTTGCCCATAGGATAAAGACTAGCCTCCTAATCTTGATCTGTATGACTCCTGGAGTTTTTGCTCCTATGGATTTGTTCAAACCCATGGCCCCTCAGCTTTCCCAGCATCCTTCACTATACACAGCCTCAGCTCCCCAGATCCCCCCAAATTCTCTCTCCATCTGGGACATCATTCCTTTCTTCTCTGGCTGTCCAAGAGCCCACTGTCTAGGCTGGGTTAAAGTCCCTCTAACAAGCTCAGACAGACAGCACCTTACTCGTGTTATTTTTACATTGGGCATAATTCAGGCTTAAGTTGAGCTCCCAGAAGACATTATGTTTTATTTATTTTCATGTACCAAGTGCTAAATAGAATGCATTACAGTTGGCACTCGACTATATGGAAGGGGCTATGTGTAGTTGTGTGTGTGTGTTGTTTCATTTGTTTGCTGTCTCTCCAGAAGTTCTCCTAATTTCTGCACCCAGGACTATATGTCTTTGTTATGGTTTGTGTCTACATGTCTCTGCAAATCCTCAGGCAGTCATGGGGCAGGCTTCTAGATTTTCAATGGATCCATAGTCCAGAGCTGGAATTAAGGGTGTGAGTACTGCACCTGCCTTGGGGCGGGTAGTTTGCAGACAATGTAATAGAGGGAAAGAGGCTGCTTGCTGCTGTTCCCCCTTTTTGCTCTTGTCGCTTTTGCTATCTTCCACCACCATGAGCTGTCGCCCTCTGCCATGTGCCACCGCACCTTGGAGCCAGCCGAGTATTGACTGAAACCTCCACAGACTGTGAGCTAAATAAACCTTTCTTTCCTTTATTTTGGGTGTCAGGTATTTTGTCTCAGCAACAAGAGAAAAGTAACCAAGACAGTCATGGAAAATTGTTCCTTTCCCCTTTCCAACCATAATGATCTTCAGAGGCTCTTATGTATTACCTTACTGCACCCCATCTTTGGCCAAGCCAAGCCAATCACTGGTCCTGCTGGGGACTTGTCAAACCTAGTTCAAGAAAAACATTCAGTCCCTAGGTGGCAGAAAAGCTAAAAAGTATGGGGATGCCAAGAACAGAGCATGTGAGTGAACAAAGCAGCTACAGTCTTTGGGAGATCAGAGGAGAACTGAAGTGTAATTGGCCTCTGTGAGGACAAGGGAGACAGGCTGCATGCAGGGGTGATGGCACCTTGCAAGTTCTAGGGAAAAGTCAGTACAGCTGAGATTAAGTTGTTTACCTGACCATGTATTAATGGATGTTGAAAAGCAGATGAATCTTGTGTTACTTTAATTGCTTGTATCCATTTTTGAGTAAATAAAAGCAGGATGAACCAGCAGCTTAGGGCTCCTCTTCCCACTAGAGATAAGAGCCCTCTGGCTGACCATATGTGAAAATAACTTTGAGTCTGTTTGTCTTTCATCCTTACTTGCCCATGGGTCAGGGGAACAAACTAGTAGGACTAGGTCCCTACAAGTGGTGCCTGGGTGAGGAAAGACCAGAGTGGGCTGATCCCCCACAGGAGGCACCGGGTGCTGGGACCTGGGACCAGCATAGACCAGTTTGCTACAGTGGTCAGCTTTTGACCTCAGGGCCCAGGTGTCTTTAAGACCTGACACGCAGGTGCCTTTAACCTGGTTATTCGGTCTTCACACAAACCCCTTTCCTCAATCTGTTCTGTGTTTGTGTCTGTTCCAGGACTCTGAGAGTCCTGATTTTAAAAGCTTTTCTTAGACTGAGCTCCTTTAGAGAAGATGAATTTTAATGTATCTTCATCTTCCGTGCCCAGCACATACTCGACAAGTAAAGGTGAGAACATGGAATAAGGAGAGACTGAAGTTTGCCCCCATTGTTCACTGCAGCTCTGTGTTCCTTTCTAGCGATTTCCTGACAGGAAACATTGCTTCTGCCCCTCTCTATCCTGTGACGTGCAGATAAGACACACAGTAATGCAGGTGATCATGGGGGGTGTGGTGATGCACATCTGTAATTCTTGCACTTAGCAGGTTGAGGCAGGAGGATTGCTATAAATTTAAGGCCAGCCTCGGGTACATAGTGAATTCATGATACTAGAGACAAAAAAGTTGTCAGTTCCTCATTTATTTTTAGATATATGTAAAATATCTAGGAAAAGAGATGGTTTGATCACCACATAAACAAAATCTAAGGTACATGAAATGGAAGAGCAATTCACTGTATTAAAATAAAAATGTGCTAGATTCAACTTTTGAATATCTTAAACTTTCCCATGAGCTTACCTCCCCAGTGACACATTAAGTTTCTTGGGCATAAGCTGTCTTTAGGTTAGTGTCTACCTTACAAAATCCAGCTTAATACTGGGTGTAGAGTTACTGATTTATGAGTAGAATCAGATAAAATATGTGAGTGAAAAAAGTATGTCTGTAATGTTTTAAGCTGTATTGCTACAGAATTTAGGACAATGTGATAGCCATTAAACAGGCATTTATTTCCTCCTAGCTAACTTTATTCCCATACACTGTTTCCATAGCCCTTGACAATCTAGAGCTATAGGAGGTATTACTTTACTCTTGCTGTGTGTTTCTCAGCTTCCTGTACCCATGAGAACTCTGATATATCCTACATCAGATGAGTTTCAGAGTCTAGATTTTTCACTGGCCTTTACAAGAAATAGCATTACCTCAAATAGAGCATGGGTTCTAGGTGGACTTTACTGAGTTATGGGGTAAGTTCACATCACATAACACATCACTTTTAACCTTTCTGCCCCATTTACTCTCCCTTTTATCTGTCCCTGTTCCCTCTTCCAAAATTCCAACAAATTCTTCCTACTGAGTCATGTGGAACACTTCTGCCCACATGCAGGCCCTTTAAGGTCATCATCTCCTCTTTAAGAAACTGTGTTAGTTAACTTTCCTATTGCTGGAAAAAATACCTAAAGCCCACAATTTAAAGGAGAAAAGGTTCATTTGGCTTACTGTTTCAGAGAGCTCAGTCCATGGTTCGCTGATTTTGCAGGACAAACATGCCAGAAGAGTTTAGCAGAGCAAAGCTGCTCAATTTGTGATAGTTGGGAAGCAGAGTAGAGAAGCAGTTCCAGAACGAAGTGTCTGGGATCATACATAGCTCCAAGATCACACCACCATGACCCATGTAGACACATCCAAAAATGTACTTTAGCAACCTTCTAGGTGGCTCTCAGTCCAATCAAGCTGATGATCTAGTTTCACTATCACAGAAACACATCAAACTATGCCTTCCAAATATACCCAGTAGCTTATGCAGGAAGCATAATGATAAATGACATTTTCTTCATCATGCTGCATAGTTATTCTAAAATTTCAATAGGAATTGAAAGATTTTTTTAAATCCCTGAGACTTTTCACAGACTGTATAAAAACACTGATGATTGAAAGAACAACAGAATACATAGAAGTAGCTAAAAATATTTTGGCATTAATTATAATTAAGGCAGATCTCCAAGGGATGAAGGGTTCCCTAACACAAATTAATCTGGGTAGAAAAGAGCCTTCCCAACATATCCATGGCTTCATAAAACTTAATCAGGGAGGAATTTGGCCTGCAGAGAAGTGTTGTTGTAGATTCTGCGAATTAGTAGATACAGCCTGTTAAATAACAACAGACATGAGAATAGGGAGGCGGGCCATGCTCACATTGGGGCTGCTATCTATTTGCAGGTAATCAAAATAGGGTCTGCACTGATGAGGATATCTGGAACCCAGTGGCTGCAAAAGTAATCACTCTGATTTTTACTGAATATGAGCAAATCAGATTCCCCCCAGACAGCAGCTGAGAAAGTATGTGTGGCCAGCTTTAATAGGATGTTCCTGACTAACATGCCTGG